>CAKAOI010048544.1:44857-71651 GCA_916701655.1 Sebastiscus albofasciatus
TAAAATGATAATCTAAGGCATAAAATAGTGCAGTTAAAATATAGGGCTTAAAAACACAAGTAAATATAAAATAGTAATGTAAATTTAAACTTGTAATTTTGTGGAAGACAGTATTTCAGATGGGGAAACTGTATGTCATGGATGTAGTATGTAATAATGAGAAGTACTAAAAAATATATACAGAGGTGTCAACAGGAATGTAGTATGTATAGAGAAGTAACAAATATGTATATATTAGGGCTGTCAAAGTTACATTTGTTCAATTTATTTTAACGCCACTAATTTCTTTAACGCATTAAAACAACTTGCGATTTTTTAGGTTATAGACTCACTTTTAAAGCTAGACTGGAGATACTGGCATCATATGAAACTAAAATACCTAAGGAATCCATGTCATACTAGTTTGTCAGGAAAGAGGTTAAATAACAATCCAAATATATATACATACACACACACAAAGGTGTAACAGTTTGTAAAACAGTATGTAAAGTAGGCCTATATAAAGGTAATAAAGGTCAAGTGACAATGGTAAAGTGACACACGCAATATTTGTTTTTTACTGTCCTAAACAAGTCCTGCCTTTAGGTAAACAATTACAAACGGGAGCAACTACGAGAAAATCCTTCACAAATGGTGTTTGAATGTGTCAACATGGACTTTCTGGTCTCTACAGTCTTTTACTGTGTTCATGACAACATGTGGAAACCACCCTGTTGCTGTTTCATCTGTTGACCACAAGGTGGAGCTGCTGCACACGTTTTAATTGAGAGAAAACGCCTGCTCGCTTGTGTGATCCAAGGATAGTTTGACCACAGTAAATCAAGGTAGCTAAAGTAGGACACACGCTTATTTGTAGTGTTTCTAAAGCTTTATGTTAGCTTTAAGAAATAAACATTTCGTTCAGTTAATTTCTTAAAATAGAAAATGACATGGTGTTTGTTGCCCGCTATTGCACTATTTCTCTCATCACTGTATATTTACTGCCAGTGATGAGTCTTAAAATGAAGATTGAAATTGAACTTTTAGAGATGTAGTTCCTCAACTACCCTTCTTTTACCAGCCTTTTTATTTGTGCAAATCATTTTATAGGTTGATATAAATCTTTAAAACGTTAAATGCTGTACTTTTTCCCCATATATTGGCAAACCTGAGTTGGGGGTCAATAGTTTGCCCACCTTGTAAACACACACATTGAAACATTACTGACAGTCTTTACACGGTGGTGTGTTTTGAAGAGTTTTTTCAGATTAAATGTCAGCAATAATAAATGTTGTTCCTTAGAACATTTTAAAAGGAAATTATCATCACATTTAATTAATGATGTCTAATTATCTTTTGATATGTTTAGATATATTTTATTTTATTTTGTAGTGTTTTTTGTATGTATTTCATTGTTTGTATTGGATTGTTTTCCAGTGTTTGGGTAGGTTTTTCTGCACATTTTGTGTACTTCTTGTTGTTGTTTAACTTTTGTTGTATTTTTAGAAATTATGTTAGTTTAGAACTTTCTTCCTTTTTATTATTGTTATTATTATGTTATTGTTTTGTTTTTTTCCTGGGGTTGGGGGAGGTCCTTTGTATAAGCTTGTGGCTTCATTTCTTTTTTTTTTTTTTTCATTGACTGGATTTTGTGCAGTTTTATATATGTGCAAATAAAAAAAATGTGCATACATGTTGGTAAGCTGTACTTTTTTTACATCTCCTGTCACATTTCTTGTTTGTTTGTTTTCATTGACTGGATTTTTTGCAGTTTTATATATGTGCAAATAATAATAAAAAAAAATAATAGTGAAAAAAAATTTGCATACATGTTGGTACTTTTTTTCCCCCCATATATTGGCAAACCTGAGTTGGGATGGGGGTCATTAGTTTGCCCACCTTGTAAACACAAAACATTACTGACAGTCGTGACACGGTGGTGTGTTTTGAAGTGGGTTTAAATGTCAGCAACAATAACTGTTGTTCTATTAAATAACATCAAGTAATGGTGTCATCCTAACAGGTAAATCTGGCCGTAGGGGTTGCTGACGGTACTGAGTGTATACTGCTGCTGCTAGAGGAGCTGGAGAGCCCCGTGATGTGGTTTTCAGTGTGGGGGAGGATAGCAGAGCAGAGCTACCAGCCAGATAAACACTCAGCATTGGTTTGCACAGCAGGAGTAACATGGCGGCACAGTTAGCCAGCAGAAATGTTGTTTCACTACCGCGAAGGTCAGAGCGGCGTCTGATAAACGGGATTTAAACAACCAGGACACAAACCCAAAAGTATTAAATCGGTAAGTAGCCATCACACGTGTTGGTTTGGTGCTCCTTAGTTTGGTGGACAGGGGTAGGACGTGGTGTTGTGTTATCCCAATGCGAGGTCTTCAATCTCGGGTTGTCTGGCACAGACAGGCGGCTTGTTAGCATTAGCTTCTTGCTGCTGCTCTCTGTGTGTCAATAGAATGTACTGCTGCAACAATGTTGCAATGAGTTGTTGCAACGTTCTTAATGTAGCGGCTGTGGCCACATATATATTTAACATGTAAACTAAACAATGTAGCTTATGCACAGGACTTTCATATGTGTTTTTTTGTGCTGAGTGGAGAAGGGTGACCGTGCACACACACACACTCACACACACACACACACACACACACACACACACAACACCCGGACGAAGTTCGCCAGGAACCTAGTTAGCATGCTATATGTTGTAGCTAGCAGCAGGCTAGTCTGTCGTTGTCAGATATATACCAGTTCTCAGCAGCAGCATGTGTGTGTTTTTATCTGGGTTTGTTGTGGTGTTATAACCACGCCGAGGCAGTTCTTGCGTTAGGTAAGTTGGCAGGAAATCCCTGCATTTGTTCAGGGTTGCATTCTCATGTTTTTTTTTTGCTGAACTCTTGTGTTTGTGCTATGCATTGTCGAGGTTGCTCTACTTTACTAGGCTAGTTAGCAGGCAAAGCTATATAATGTGAGCACTTAAAGTATTCCGAAAGTTGTACAGCTACACAGTTCAAGCTTGGAAGAGGAAAACAGTGCTTGTTTTGGCGTTGCTCTCCAAAAAAAAACGTCATGTGTAGCACTTATCAGGTGGCAAACACAATCACTACACATAGGCTTCATTGTGGGGGGATGTAAATAGATGCTCTTTGAAAATGTAATGCAAACCCCATGCAGTATATAGCAGTCAAAGCTATATAATGTGAGCACTTAAAGTATTCAGAAAAGTTGTACAGCTACACAGCAAGAAAACAAGCTTGGAAGAGGGAAAGCAGTGCTTGTTTTGGTGTTGTTGCTCTCCCCCCCCAAAAAAACGTCATATGTGAGTAGCACTTATCAGGTGGCAACACAATCACTACACATGCACATCTATAGGCTTCATTGTAGGGGGATGTAAATAAATGCTCTTTGAAAATGCAATGCAGACTCATGCAGTATATAGCAGTCAAAGCTATATAATGTGAGCACTTAAAGTATTCAGTAAAAGTTGTACTGGCTACACAGAAAAGAAAACCAGCTCAAAGCTTGGAAGAGAAGGGAAACAACAGTGCTCGTTTTGGCGTTGCTCTCCAAAAAAAACGTCATATAATCAGGTGGCAACACAATCACTACACATGCACATCTATAGGCTTCATTGTGGGGGATGTAAATAGATGCTCTTTGAAAATGCAATGCAAACCCATGCAGTATATTGTATGAGTGCTACTTGACTTGTGTGTGTTGTTGCTTTTGTTGTGCCAGTGTTGAGAGTGCACTCCTTTTAAGGGCTCCCCCCTTTGCTTGACTGATTCGGGACTATACAGGCAGGCAAGACAGCTTGTGCCATGTCAGTGATTGTCAACAGCTCCTCTCCTCTTCAGTAATGCTGCAGGAACGCATCTTGTGGAACCAGTTGAGCAGTTTTTTCTTTTGCATCACTCCTGCCCACCTGACGGTGCATGCACAGCAGCACTGGTGTCACATCACTGATATGAGATTTTTAACATGACATGTTGTGTCCTGGTTTTTGTGGTTTGGCTGCAACTTCAGGGTTTTTTCTGTGAAGATGGATGTGATGGATTCTAAGTCAGATCTACCGGTAGTCAAAGTAAAACTCTAAAGGAGTTTAAAAGAAACCGATGTTTCATATTTTTCATTAACGGCATATTAAAAAATGGGACAGAGCTAGGGCTAACCTGAAAGCTTCAAAGCTTCAACCGTTGCCATGGTATTCAACCTCCAAATCACTATTCGAATGCTTCGTTTTTAAATTTATGTGTGTATATATATGTATATATGTATATATATATATATATATATATATATATATATATATTTATATATATATATATAATGTATAAATCCCAAAATAGCCCATAAAATAAGGAATAATCCCACATTATTCATATTTAACATGAATTATTATTAGTTATTCTCAGACGGATATGGGGTTTGTTGTTTGTTGTTTGTTGTGTACAGTATCGCTGTTAGCAGCACTGTCTCAGGCACTGAAACTGGGGAAATGGAGACAGACAGACAGAAGAACATGTCAGCCTGCCTTGCCTCACTGCTCCGCGAAGCTTTGAATGACTTCTAATATTTCTCACCGAAGCTTCGAAGTCCAAAAAATGGTATTCGGGACAGCCCGGTATTCGGGACAGTGTTTATTTCTGTCACCTGTGTGTATGTGTTGTCTGTTAACCTCTTTAAACATCCTCCTGTCCACATAGTGCCTGAAGTTATTTACTTTTTGAGTTGCAGTGAAACAAAACTCACTCTCTTTAAGTATTGTTTGGTGATATTGGTTGAAAACGTTTGTCCTTGAAAGACAGGAAAAGTGAAGTAGTAAAATTTCCTCCACATCTGACCATATTTTAATTTCGAGAGTGTGTTAGATGAGGACACGTGGAGCATGCTTATGACGCCTGCGACAAACCCCTCCTAGTTACAAAGAATGCAGTCCTGTACAGATGGAGGAATGCATTCCTACAGTATGCTGCTTTTTTTGTTTGTTTTATATAAGGTTGAAGCAGTCTACATAACAGGGCTTTGCCTTTGGCTGGTACACTAAAGAATTTGTTTTGTGTCATTTCTTAACTCAACAGTTCAATAAAATGACTGTGTTTGGATGATGACAGTTCAGGAATTCATGCAAGCATGTATGGAAGTATGTGGATGTTTATACAAGGATAACTGGCTGGAGGTTTTCTCACACTGGCTTGGCACAGTTCAGATATTGGGTGTTACCTAGAAGTAATTCTCTGCCTGAACACATTGTAAACTACAGCTATGGCAACAGGTGTGTGACAGTGTTGCCCGGCGTGTCACATGGTTATCCATGCTCGCTAGTTGTTTTCCCTCAGTCTGGGCTCCTCTCATCAACCCTGTAATTTCCTTCACACAAACCCATCTTCCTATATTGTTGTTTAGCTCTTATTGGTTGCCAACTCCATGTTCAATGTGTGTACATATTTTCATAAAAGAAAGCAGTAATTTCTAATGTAATTAGAGACAGGCCTCTCATCTTGTAATCCCTGACTTTTGCCCTGTGATAGGCTCTCTCTGTTGCGTCACCTGAGTGATACTGTAATCATTTGACCCTTGTTCTGTAGCATACGCTGCCAGTACTTGGGTTGTTGTCTGTTACTGTTGGCCTAACATGATAACCCAGTCCACTAATGAGTTGTTTGTACTGCAGCCCCACTATAATGTAGAATTAAATGGCATTTTTGTATTGATGTCAGATATATGCTCTGTGATTCATGCAGACTTTCCATATGTTGTTATGAGACAACATTCACTCTTAACACACATTTTATTTTGGTTTTAAGCATAAATAATTGGCTAGACTAACTTGTAAAAAAATATAACTACAGCAGAGGTTGTTCCAGAGTTACAAATACTCTAAGAACCTCTTTAGCCTCAACATAGACCAATAGAATCTGGAAAAACAGTAATGGGATTGTATAATTGTCTTACTATATTGGGGCTTTCTTGTGAACCAACATCCCAATATTTCATTTTTTTAATTTCATGTAATTACATTTTTTTGCGGGAGGCTGTTGTGAGAGTTATACCTGAGGTCAATACTGATTGATACTTTGAATTTTGTGTGCAAAATCAGGAGTCTCATCTCGCTACGCAGCATTATGTTGTCAGTTGTATCTGTGAATGATCTGTAGGATTTGGTCAGTCAATTCAGTTAAAATGCTGATTTTGTGTATTGCAGTGAATGCACTACATGACACACAGATGTTGGGGTGAATACCTAAATCACATGAGGTCCCCAGGTAATTCTGCCCTGTTGTTATGATTACATTGTTATATATTGTTAAGCTTATCTTAACAATTGAACTTATTTCAGGCTTGTAACCCAAAACATAAGCAGTTTATGTCAACTAATTGATTGGTCGATCGACAGAAAAATCTACTAATCATTATAAGTCATTTTTCATGCAAAAATAGCAGAAAATGCTATTTTCAGCCTCTCAAATATGGAAATTTCCTGCTTTTTTCTGTTTTATATCATATTGAACTAAATATCTTTGGCTTTTGGAGTGACAAAAGAAGAAATTTAAAGACATCACCTTGGACTTTAGAAACTGGGATGTTCTTACATTTTCTTAGAGCAAACAATTAATCAATCTAGAAATCTAGAAAATAATTGACAGATTAATCAATAATGAAAATAATCGTTAGTTGCAGCCCAAAGCTCACCTCTGTGATTAAACTAATTTACAGTTTGTAGGTTCCAATTTTTTATATTTTCTTTGTCTTCTATGATAATAACTTAAATATCTTTGGAGCTTGGACTGTGTATAATCATTAGTTGCAGCCCTAAACTCATTATTTATGTGAATATTCTTATCAAAATACTAACTGACAAGTCAAATTTCACTCAAGTGCCATGTTGCCGTCTTGATATTGTGTTAATGCTAAAGATAATAAATTTATGACACCTATAGGGCTGCAACCAACGATTATTTTCATTGTTCATTAATCTGTTACAATCTCTTGATTAGGTCCTGATTAGTTCTATAAACTACTTTTTATCTATCTATAAAAAATGTCCTCAGATGACTTGTTTTGTCCACAACTCAAAGATATTCAGTTTACTGTCATATAGGAGTAAAGAAACAAGAAAATATTCACATTTAAGAAGCTGGAATCAGAGAATATTTACTCTTTTTTTCTTAAAAATTACTCAAACCTATTCATTGATTATCAAAAAAGCTGGCGATTTAATTTAATAGTTGAACTAATCGATTAATAGTTGCAGCTCTAGCCACCTATTCAATCTAATGCACACTTATGGCATAAATCCCCTTTTAAACATATCATATTTTACTATTTAAATACTCTACTCCTCTTGTTTCCACACACTTCTCTTTACTGACAACATTAAGTTGACTCATTTGCACCAGGCTGGAAAATGACATCCCCGTCTCCGCCGCTTAGTACGTCCAGCTCCTGAACAACACCATATCCCTCTGTCTCACACAGTCAGGCTCTTTAATGTGTACTCCTTTTTAAAAGCAGTGTCAAATGACAACATCCAGCGCTGGCAGCAATCTAGGCTTTTATCAGGATGTTGCAAAGTATTACTGTCCTTGCTCAAATCTGCAAATTCCATTCAAAGACCGAATGTTGGGAGAAACTGTGTTTTACTTTTAGTGAAGACTGCTCTGACCAGACCAGTTAGTTTAGATAAAAAAAAATAACCTTAAATGATTTAGAGACCAAACTGGAGTGAAGACTTTGTCTGCGCGATAAGACAGGTTAAACAAACACACAATGGCTTCTCGTCAAGTTTAGATGTAACAGATCAGACTGCGTCGTGTTATCTGTCCATCACTTGCTGTATAAGGGCCACAGTGTATTCTTGACATGATGCACCGCTCCCCCCTGGTATCTGTTTGCCTTGTCTCACTGGGCATCTCACCCTGCTGTCTCTGCGTTTGTGTTGTCATGGAAACAGCAGTGTGACAGGTCCTGGGTGGGCGTGAGGGATGAGCTGTGGGGAAATGGCCAGGTTTTTACAGCAAAGGGAGCGAGAAGAGGGGGGACGGAGGGGCGGCGAGAGGAGAGACGTCAAAAGCAAGGCAGGGATGGTTGATGGAAAGCTGAGGGAGCTCTGACATGGAAGAGGAGGAGTCGGAGTCGGAGTATTTACTCCCTCTCTGCTTCAAGGCGTGTTGTCATTGTGTTGTTTAGCTGACCTCAAATCAGCCTTCCCCATTTATCTGTGCTAAGAGTAGGGCCTGTCTTGTTAACAGCAGCCTGTACAGGATCTTTTTAGGTTAACTGAAATTATCCAAGTACAGTGCTTGTCGTTTAAGGGTTGACGATTTACAATGAAGAGAAGTGCTGCCTGTCAGATAAGCTAAATTACTGGGTTTGCTCTGGATCAACAGAGCATGAGAGGGATACCCATGTCATCACAGTTGTTTGCTGATAATAGTGAGCCAAAATTTGCTCTTGGATAACTTCTTGCCCCTTTAGTTTGCACAATATATCCTTTTTTTTATCGTCATCGCGATGTCAACTTGCGTGATAAAGACATTGCGAAAGACTGCAATATTGAACTCAGGGATTTTTTGAGTTAGTTTAAAAGAAAAATCAGAAAGCATTTAAAGGATTTTGGAAATAATTTCCTTTCAATTTGTTGTATTTTAGCAGAATACTGAAAGCAGCAGAACTGAAGACAATGTATCTGTTTATCACAAGTAATATCGTTGTCGTGATATTCAGCGTTATTATTGCATATCGCACATTTTCCTCATATCTTGCAGCCCTAGTTTGCGTCCGAAATTCTATACTAACATGCTATTTAGTACGCTAAAATAGTATGTGAGATTTATTTTAGTATGTATTAGTACAGAAATTGCATACTATTTCTGGTGAAATATTACATTATGCAAACGTTGGACACTACAACAGCATAAATATCCCACAATTCTATGCGGTAGTGACGACAGTGTTCATAACAGATGTTGACGGACAGCTCTGTAACATCAATAACGCTTCAGTTTAAGCGCACGTATAAGATTTCACATTGCTAGGTGTAATGTGTTTTCTAAATTAGTTCAGACTTTGATTCTCTTAAACCGTCGTTTTGGTCACATGAGGTTGGCACAGGTTACCGTGGTTACGCACCTCCAACCAGCAAGGAAGCTTTCCGGAAGTGGTGATGTAAATTACTGCTCAGTGTGTCACATACTACTGATATTCACACAAAAGTATGTTGAAAGATAGTACACATTTTGGGTACGTAGTGCATAGTATGTAATCATTTTGGACGCAGCCCCAGTGTTTTGGCTGTATAACCGTGGAAGAGTACGTTTGTCAAAAGCAACATCCAGGAACATTTAAGCTCCATATTGGCAAGCAAACGCGCTGTTGAAATGTCCTTGAGTTGATCATTTTCCAGGTGGGGTAATTCCCTCTGGCAGTCGGTTTGTGTTAGCATGACATGGCTAGTCATTTTGAATCTGTAATGTTTTTAAAACTGAGATTTGTAACCTCACACCGTTGGGCTGCTGCCTCGTGCTCTAGCTACTCCCATGGAGACTCCAGCGGGGCTCCAAGGATCTCGAGGCTCACAGGCAATCCAACGATTTCGACGGTCCACGCTCTTCCACTTATGTAGGTCAGCTACAGCAAAGTGCATATTGATCTTCCAAGCTAAATGATATTGTGGTGTCTACTGCTCATTGCTAAGAAGGTGCCCTCAGCCAGTTTGGCTTGAGCAGAGGAGACAACAGAGGTCACATGACAGTGTGACAATGCTTCTGCAGCTGTTTTCACTTGTTTTGTGAGGCTGGGATTGCTTAGCTGTACAATATGGTGGATCTAATAACTGTTACTATTTTTGAATGTGTGCTCAGTACAGTACCTCATTTTCATTCACGCTTTCCACAGTTATCACTAATCTGATTGTGGTCATAAAATCTACAATTTTAAAAGTACTTAAAAATAGAGGTTATAAAATGCTTTATGGAAAGGCATAAAAACACTCCCCTTCCTGGTAGGGATGTCAGGATACCAGTAATTTAGTAGTCAATATCAATACCAGTGAAATTCCACGATTCTTGATACCAATTTGATACCACGGTAAAAAACAAAAGTAAAACAATAAATCCCATGTACTTCAACATACACTCCTTTTTTATTACCGTTTACATACTAGTTTTTGTTAGCAAGTTAAACAGGTCATAATTCCCTCTCTTTTATCTATTTCATATTGCTGTGAAAACATCTCCTTCAACTCGATTTATTCAAGTTTCTTGCCAAAAACGAAATTCTACAAGATGACATTTGAACACATGATAATGTTAGACTTTACCTTCGCCTGAATGCATCATAATGTAAATCAGTGGCACCTCCCATGTTGAAATTGGCAGGACATGAGCTAGTTATAGTTAGATGTTAGCAGCTGGTTAGCTGCACAGTCCTGCACAGAGCTAACAGCTAACTAGCTCTCGTCCTGCCAATTTCAACACAGATTGTTGTTCCCAATGTAGTATTATCAGGGAAGAACTAGGGTGCATCCCCTGGACGTGTCAATAGTGAGTTTACTGCGCCCCAAACACATTTTCTATTGACAACGGGACACCGTTCGTTTCGAGCCCTGACAGTACCTGCCGTACTGTAGAAAACAAGTACTGTCCCATTTTCAGAATTTTGGTGTTGACTTGGTACTGAAGTATTGTTTTCTCGTGACCCTCGTGACGTACCCCTACTCCCGTCAAAGAATGACAAAGTTGGATCATAAAGATGCGCAATGGTATCCTCTAAATTGATTAATGACAGGATAGAGCTGTACATAAAGGTTAGAGGGCATGCTTTGAAGTCTTAATTTGTGCGTGTGGGTGAATTGCTTTCCCCTCTGCCACAATGTGTTTGTGGCACTGGGTGCTAGCATGTGGTTGGCACCCTTCCCACTGCCCAGGGTGGAATCCTTGGCACCGAGGGAGGGAGAGAGAACTTGGATTGAGCAAGCTGCCTGCTGTAGTCGGGTGGGTGGTCCAAAAATATGCAGCGTGAATCTGCCCTGAGAAAATCTGGTGCACCATCTTATTCTGGAATGGAGGTAAACGGCGTCAACACCATCGCGGGCCGGACTAAGGTAGCATGGAATGACATGTGCAGAGCAGCAGCATTTCTCACTCGCTCGCCATAAAGCCAAAGGAATGCGGGGATTCAGTTTCAGGCTTTTCATTTCTGTACACATTGTGAGGGTCAAACTCTGACCAGCATGATTTCTCTTTCCCCCTCTCGCTCTCTCATTCGCTCTCTCTCTCCCTCTCTCTCTCTCTCTCTCTCTCTGTCTCGCTCGCTGCTGACTCAGCAGTGTTCCTTCAGTGACCTATAATATGGTTTTGCTTGCTTTATCTTTACTGTTTTCAGCAGGTAGGTAGGGAATCTCCTTAGCTGACCTGTATTTTCTATCCATACTGTACAGTTCAGGTACACCGTAGGTTAATGTTATGGCTAAATTAAGCACAACCCCATCAGCCGAAGTACTTGTTTTCCTTTTATTAATCACCAAGAGCATAAAATGTTGCACAGGTTCATGAGCCTCATATCACGCCCCGTTAACTCCCACAATTAACCACAAATGGTGAGTGAAACGACCAGTATGAATAGGGGAACATGATGTGCATGTAAATCAGCTCTACATTAAGTTACCTGATGGACATGCAGCCCTTTCTGACAGGTTATCTATTTTAATTAACAAGTCATCTAGCAATAGATTTCTCAATTAGTCATGAAAACCAGCATCCTATCATAAAACTTCCTTTGCCTGGCAAATGCAACAAAAAACACTCAATGCAGTGACATAGTACAGAGTGTATCAATTATTTCCCCTCATTTGAGATGATGTCATCAGAACATTATCTGTTTTAAAATAGACTTTATTTGAGAAGTGGATGTAGTCACTGCTACGTCACCCATTGGTTTGTGGACTGCCGTTTTGAAGCTTTGAGTTCGGCATTTTGGCAGTCGCCAATGTCTATACAATCAGACTTCTTTTTGCAACCAGAGGAGTCGCCCCCTGCTGGCTATTAGAAATAATGCACGTTTAAAGCACTTCCTCATTGGCTTCACTTTTCACACCTGGAGGTAGCCCACTGGTTTTTATATGATAAATGACTATGTATTAATAAGTATAAAAATGAAAATAGAGATTTTCTGAAACTAAGGGGGGTGGTTAGAAGTTGACACCAGTTTGGTTATTGTTTGGTGGTCATCGCTCTAGCATGGACAGGGAGAGTGCATATGTCGGATACAATTGGACTGTTGGCGCCCCAGATCCATTTGTACAGAACCCAGGTTTTATTTTTATACATTGTGTTGAAGACGCTTAGGTCAAGCAAACATGAAGGTTCAGTGTTTATTCTATTTTGCAAGGATGACCTGCTAAGACAAATAAACGGCACATGCTGTGTTGATTTGTAATGAAGGAATATGTCACCCTAATGCAACAGTATGGCTCTTTCATGTGTTTTTGGATAACAGTGGAGTTTTATAGCATGGCCAACAGACAAAAGCAATGTCAGGCTTTGACTAAAGAGACACTCTTTGTGTGATAAATGTATTGTTGGGGTTAAGTTTTTATGGGATCTGTTGATAGTAATTAGATGAAGTACGGCAGGTCTTGTCCTTTTAATGTGGGGTAGAGGGGAAAGAAAGCATTTTTCCACCTTCCCAGATCAACCATGCACTACTAATATATGTTTTAGAAATTGAGATGCCGTGAGCTCACCCTCCTCACTAAAAGCCCAGCTCTTTTTAATCAAATGGATAATGATGGTGACTATATCAGTAAGCTAAAGGCCGTTTTTGTCTTCGCTAACACGGTGAGAATTAATTCCTGGTGCTTAAGTTCCTGAGTATTTAGAAAAGATTGTCTAAAATTTTTCATTTTGTTTTTTGTGTATTTGTACTACTAATGCCAACAAAAAAAATAGTGATTATGTTTGTGATTTATATAGGCAAGCTCTGAAATTATGCATAATTAAATTTTATGCCCCTCTCCAACAGAAGAGCCAAATTACCTATATTTGTCCCACATGGAGTGTGTGAGTGTGCGTGTGTTTGTTTGCATGTCAAAATGCTTCCATTCATGCCTTTACTCCAGAGATTTGTGGTTTTGGCACCTGAAGATGTGGGCCGTCAAAACAAAACCGCCTCCCATCTCATCTGGCAGTGGAGTGCAAAACAAAGGCACTCATTGGAGAGGAGATTACACGGGAGAGGCAGAGCCAGGATGTTACACTGATGCTCCTGCTACAGAAGCTGACGGACAATATTTTAATTTACAAACCCAGCGTAGGGGGGGGATTCTTTGACCCTTAATAGAAATGATTAGAGGGGATGAAGGAATTAATTTATCTCAGATGTCACCATATAGTTCATCTCGCCATCATTACAAAATAATAACATAACATAACACTGCAGTGAACTTGTGATTAGTATCACTAATGCAGTGTCTGTTCCAAACGGGCCTGTTCAGAACCGGCCGATTGCTTGGCCTCCGGTGTTGATGTTTGCAGCTTTCTCGAGAATCTCATCCAAAAAACTTCACACTCAACACTACGCTTCCTTTGGGTCCTGAGCAATACACCTGCCATGACATAGTTGCATCCTTTAGCAATGCTAGAGTATACTCATCATTTGGGTGCAAAAGCTCACATGAACATCAACGGAGAGTGAGTTGACACAGCATGCTGTTTGGTGGTGTTAATATTGTAGCAGTGTGTAACTTACTCTTGTGTATCTGTTCGGCGGTCTAACTGTTAATAGGAGTCCTCTCTCGATACACTACACTGTGTGTACATAACACACTACTAATAAATATGTCCAGTAGCTCTCAAGACCGCTCACTCGACACTGCACTTTCTTTGGTCCTCTGCAATACATTTAACTTCCCTTAACTAGCTTTCCCTCTGCCGATTTATACACAGATTTATTGTTCACCAATGATGGTTAATGTATAAATGTGTAAACAAGGGAACATGTTTTGAATCCCATGTCTTATCTAGCCTATGTATTGGTTTTAAATTAAATTGTTTATTGTCTAAATCTATGCCTAAAATAACTCTAAAATTACAAAACATGTGAATCACTTGACTCAAATCATGTGAATCTACTCAATCAACTCGACTTCTATTATTATTATGTTACTGCATGACCTTCCACTATGTCATATTTTATTTTTAAAACATGATTTGGGAGCATCTGACTATTAGTTTGCATAATGTCATAACAAAAGCATTCTAGGACATTTTCATCTGTAAAATTACAATGCGAGGCTGAGGCATAGCCTATATTTTCCTCATATGTCATACTGCCGTTACTTTTGACAACATTGCCTGTTTTAAGTTGCAATGCGTCTTTAAGATGATCTGCTGTAAAAAGCGCAATGTAAATTCATTCAGCCCATAAACATCTGTCTGTCAAGTTGCTGCCACTGATGATTTCCCAAAGTGGCTTGTCTAATGAGGATGTCCCCTGTCTGTGCAATCAATGCAATTCTTAATGTGTTTTGTCATCAATTATTTTGCAAATATTTGTCAGACACTGAAGACTAGATGACTCGACACTACATGCAGGGGCGGGACTGATCATCATGCATTGTTTGAACTGGAGGCTAGTGGTTGTTAAATGTACACGCATAGCGAACTGGTCTGGACTTAAATGAGTAGTCGGCTGTTTGGCCGTCAGCCGGCGCTTATGGAAAGCTCCGCTATACCATCATGTAATAGATCCACATGGCAAGCAGGATACCCAGCCAGATGATACCACTGTGTCTGAAATGTTTGACCTGGCAGGGTTTCATCAGTGGTCAGTGGCTAGTTTCGATGGAAACAGAGGAGTCTGCTTGTTGTCTTTGCAAATTAATCATTGATATGATACCTGTGGTATACAGTAGGAGATGTCAAACATTATACTGGAGACATCTCAACAGATTTACTTCAAACATGGGTGTTATTATTATCAGTTATTTCACAGAAAATTCAACCTGAAACAACATCATTTTAGCTCCTATTAGTGACTCTGTCAGTGATTCTCTTTGCTAAGTAAAGGTTAAATAGCCATCGTTGTAGGGTCTGCCTGACCTGGCTGTCACCGAGTGTTTCAGCAGGGGACTGTGTAAATGGAGAGAAGGCTGCTTCACTTTGCTCTTTGCTCTGTCTGGTCCAATTACATGTTCCACTGTCAGAGCAGCAGCGCTCTTAATCAGGTAATGCTGGGGTTTAAAGTCATCCCCCGAAACGTGCTCGAGAGATTATTACCCTTCTCACACGTTGGTTCAATGGAGCAGACAAACATTATGAACTTCTTCCTCTGTCCCATATACTTCTACCTAATTTAAATCCACATTGAGCTACTTGTTTCGTTGTGTTTTGCAGCTTCGTCAGACACTGTATGTGCTTTTGCTGTGAGTCTGAGCCTGTCACATTGTCTCAGTCTTTGGCTGATAAAGTGACATAGTTGTGTCAGCTGATCTCCTCTTCCCCCTCCCCTCTGCCCTAACATGGCACCTCCTTATCCTGACTCGGCTTCCACTGTATAGCCTCAGGCCTCCACGGGAACTAATTTCTTGCAAACTGTGACGGGCAATAAAAGATGGTGGACACACACACATACACAGGCACAATAGATGTGCATTTGACATGCAGACGAGTCACAAGACGAGCTCCAAATCTTAAAAGCATGCTGCGTACACACAAATTGTTTTCTGCCCACACCACTTCTCACTCTGCCATCTCCGTGGCTCTTTGAGCTACACAATTTGCTTTCTCTTGTCATTATGACTCCCCTCTTTTACAACACAACTTATCAGTCTAATTATGGTACGTACACATATGTGTTTGCTGTCCCTGAGGTCACAGCTGAAGGAGCTGGCTGTTGCTATTTGAGTAACAGATGTGAGGGCACCTGGCACACGGTCGCAGCTTCATCCGAGCAGCCCATTGATGCCAAATCAGTGCCAAAGTGTAATGAATATGTGTTTTATGTGAGGATGTCTGTATAGATGTTGATATGTTGATTTTCAGTCAAAATTAGAGCTGCATCGATTAATCGATTAGTTGTCAACTATTAAATTAATCGCAGACTATTTTAATAACAGATTAATCAGGTTGAGTAATTTTTTAAGAAACAAAAAGTCAAAATTCTCTGATTCCAGCTTCTTGAATGTGAATGTTTTCTGGTTTCTTTACTCCTCCATGGCAGCAAACTGAATATCTATTAGTTGCAGACAAAACAAGACATTTTAGGACGTCATCTTGGGCTTTGGGAAACACTGACATTTTTTTCACCATTTTCTGACATTTTATTGACCAAACAACTAATCACATAATTGAGAATCTAATTAACTGATTGATCAACATTGAAAATAATTTAAAAAGTTAGTGGCAGCCCTAGTCAAATCACAACAAATCTTAAGCAGCCCCCTTCTTCATCCCCCTCTTTACATTAATGCTGAATTCAATTTGAAATTTTTTATTTTTTGTTAAACTTTATATGTTTGATTCATGTATGACCTTGAAGACTGTTGACTACAGTGCAACAGTTACTCACAAAATATTGTAATTGTATTTTTGTTAATTCGCATCATGAGCTAAAGTTAGTTTATTCATGTTATTATTAAGATATGGGTCCAAACGCTGCTGTGGCCAGTCCATGGGTTTAAACCTGCTGCTTATAAAACAACACTTCTTAACCTATAAGCTGTCACAAGCCCCATTTATGGCGAAACGTGTATACTTTGACGCAATCTTTGTTTGGCAGAATAATCAGATTATGTGATTTAGCACACTTCGCAGTTGCTCCTAGATGAACCAAAATCAATTGATTGTTGGTTAGGATGAGGGTCTTGACCAAACCTTGGTGTAACCAGAGCTAAAAAGCCAGGTGTTTTCATTAGGATAGACATCAGCCTTGATTCTTATTGAATTGAAGGCCATTAGTGGGCCATTCAGAAGGCACCCAGTAGGGGCTCCATTGGTGTTTAGCCCTTCGGTGACCTGACCATTATGGTCAATTTCTAGCACATGAACTATCTACCCTTTTGTCCTATCTGAACCTGATTAGCCGGCTCATTAGCATTGTTAGCCCAGCCTGGGTGACAAAGCCTTTTTACTCAGATGGAGCCCTCTGCCAACTCTGGGAGAAAGAAGGGATTACAACTATTCCCAAGGTTTGGCTTTAGACAACGTTTCTGCTCACCTCCTGTGATCAATCTGCTTCTGTCAAAAGAAATGCCAATCGACTTGACGAGCGTGTACCACGTTCAAAGCTGCATGAACTTGGAAATCTGTTGCAGTCATTAAGTCACTCAGTTTATGGTGTTTTTCTGTTCAGTTTTACAATTTCACTTCATTATTTTGTTTTGTTACAAACATTAAGGATAATGTGAGGTTTTGCGCCGAGTAATGAAACTGCATAACCAGTTACAGTTTAATTGGCTGATCTCTGTTTAAGGGGAGCGTGAACTTTTAACCTGATGATCTTTGACCTCCCTTTAAATACCAACAGATGGTGGGACTGTGTGTGTATTGGGCGATGGAAATACTCCCATGATCCTGTGTCATGTTCTGGAGAAGGTGTATATTTCTCTGGCTTCATCTATCGTTCTGACTTTTCATATTTCTATTGAGTTTTTTTGTTTTTTGAAACAGGCTTCACTTTAATTTACAAGTAGCTTCATTGATTGTGTCACGCCAGTATTCAAGGTAACATGAAACTCAATTAATGTTGTGGCTGAAGCTCAGTGACAGTCTTGGCAGGGTTGTGTGTTTTTGTTTAGGTTACACTATGTGTCATTCAACACTTCTGTGCCAAGTAGAATAGCCCTTCAAGGATAGAAAGACTTTCCTGAGGAGGTTTTTCTGCTCCAGTGTGTCTAGATGATCTGCACACTTGAACGCAGGCATATGTGCACGCATACTTGTAGTGTGACTTGCCACTGGTCTTGGATCACACCACTAATGCCACCAGTGTGTCCCCACCCCTAATATCACAGGAAGAGTTGGCATGGCTCAGCTGGTCTAATATGTGGGAGGTGGTTTGATCTTGTACAGTGAACACTGACTCTCATGGAGCATTAAACTTGCAAATGAAAGTATGTGAATCGATGGCACAGGCTACCACAACAGCAGTCAGTAAAAGGGATGGATGTAACTGGGTGTACAGATCATATACACCCATTGGTTTGTGGACTGCCATTTAGAAGCCTCGAGTTTGGCATTTGAGCCATTGCCATCTTGGTATTTGGGCGTCGCCATCTTGTTTTTTTGCAACCAGAAGTGACACGAGAGGGTGGAGCTAAGTACAAGTGAACACTGAATAAGACATTATCAGGCAACCAAAAATGTTGCAATTAACTTTCATGAACTGAAAACACTGTGAAAGGGTTAAAATTTCAAGACGAAAACACTGACAACTCCCAGACCGGATTTTGGTACCGACCTGTCAAACACAAAGTAGCCACACCCTAAAGCATACCCTACTTTGTGGCCTATTTTACTCTAAGTGGGACCATAATTTACTAAATGAACATCATGCTGTATTGAAGAAGACTTGAAACTAGCGATTGCGACCATAAACTCATGTTTACTGAGGTAATAAATCAAGTGAGGAGTAGGCTCATTTTCTCATAGACTTCTATACAATCAGACTTCTTTTTGCAACCAGAGGAGTCGCCCCCTGCTGGCTATTAGAAAGTATGCAAGTTTAAGGCACTTCTGCATTGGCTTCACTTCTCAGGCCTGGAAATTGCCTACTGGTACAGATGCCTCAGTATTGCTTGTAAAACAATATCTTTCTGTGTTGCCTGATAACTATCAGTGCTTCATTTCTTCCTGTTGCACTGCGGATTGGTTTTCTGAGAGAAAATCACTATCATTAAGTGCATCTTTTAAGCAATTCAATTTCTAAACAAAGGACTCATCTCATAGTAAAAATCTGTCACCTGGAATTTTTTTTTTAGCCCGTTTGGCGATTTTTAAAGATGATTACTGTTGAACTAGCTCAATGGAGTGTTTTCACTCGTATGCCTTATTCTGTCACTCAGTCCACAGATCAAGGGCCGGACTGAGACTGAGCATGTGACAGCATTAAAGCTCCGAGGAAATTCCTCCGAAGGATGAGAACTAAGAGCCCTGCAGGAAAGGGAAAAGTAAAAGAGGAAGGTGGAGTTGAGAAATACGGAGTTATGAAATTTGATTAAGATGAGTAGCATTCAAGACATATCAGCTATTTTACTTTTACTGTACTTGATGTTAAGTCCTATACAGATGATAAAAAAAAAAACGAGTTTTTGTCAAGATTGCATATGTGGTCACCTTCCCGGACTCATCACAGATATCAGCTGTTTTGAGTGCATGGTATGCAGCAGTTCAAAATACTGAATATCACCTTTCCACATGGCTTTTTCGAGTCGTGGACTTGTGCAGGGTTCAATAGGGGAATCAGTTTACTCTCCAGTTATGTCAGCATATGACATCACATGAGTGCATTCCTCAGCTGGCTCACTTGGCAGGTATTTGGGAGAAATCACCCAGGCCAAGACGTGCTGGCTGGCTCTCCCTTCATCAGGCTACATGTAGTACAAGACGAGCACCTCTTCCACAGAAGCCTTTCATTGGGAGCTTATTCCACCATAGCCAAATAGCCTGGCAGAGTCCTTTTTTTGAGTTGCATTTTCTAATTATCCAAATGGGAATATGATTTAAAATTGAAACTTTTCTCCTGTCTAATTAATTGTGTGCCGTAATTTAAAAAGGCACACTGCGTTCCACGATGTAATGGGCTTTGAGGTCCCCAAGGAGATGAAAAAGACCCTGTAGACACTTCACTTTCAGCTCCATGCTAACTTAACAGTTAGCACTAGATAAGATGACTGGTTGTGAGTTTGAAGCACATTAACAGTTAACATAAGTTAGCTATTTAACATTTCGATGCACATAGTTGAGCTTTGCATTCTGTTGTCTACACCTACTTGTAATACGAAAGTACAGCATTTTGTGTTGCAGTAACTTTTCTCTCTAATTAGCCGTTTTCATCTGTGTATTGAAACTCATGAGTCAGTAAACATTACGCAGTGGGGCTTGGCTGTGAGAACTCCCAGGATGATTTGTAATATGCAGGCTGTGGTGTTGCATTACTTTGTTTTGTTTTAGTTTTTTAATCATTTTTCTATGTAGATCTTATGCAGCTTTCACTGAGGAGTTTACAGTAATTTAGCTTTTTGTGTAGATTAATGATAAAACATGGACAGCACGAGGTTAAATCCTTTTTGTCCCACACATCAGCACACAGAAGCATCCTTTTAGGAGGATCCATCTAGGAGTAATTCTTTCAAGGTTTTCTTTTGGCTTTTCTGATGAGCTGTACATGGGAGCTGATCCCGTCTTTAGTGTTTGAGTATGGAGGACGGAACCTGCCATTCATCAAAAATGAATGAATAAATAGATAAAGTACTTGATTAATATATATGCCATTTTATATATATATATATATACCAATATACCAAAAATAATATTAAAAACAAATGTAGGTATTTAATTAATTGATCAAATGTGACCTAAATTGATATTTTTAATTTGCTTCTTTATTATTTACCTTTGCATTGAGTCCCCTACTCTTCTATTTGATTTCTCCTTTTATTTATTTATTTAGTTTTACTGCCATTAAAATATATAATTTTTTGCATGTATTTTTAATTTATTTTGAATTCATTTTAAATGTATTTATTCATTATTAAATTGTATGTATGTGCTATTTATTTCTGTATTATTTCTCTTTGCATTTTCCCCTCTATTTATTTCCCCAAACTTATTTATTTCTGTATTATTCTTTAAATTGTTTTATTCATTTGTGCCTCATTATGCAGCCCCCTTGGCTGTCATTCAACGTGTGTCATGGAGTCCGAGGGGTCAGAGTGCATAGATTGTCTATACTGTATGTGTCTGCCCTTGCTTATCAACTCTAGTCTTCACCCGGCTCCGTACAGCGGGTTTATTCATTTATTGATTCATTATTTATTTTGGCAGGTTTCGTCCTCCATATATGAGGAGTGATATCACCGTGGGGTGTTATTGTTTTCAAAATATTAACCTTTTCAAAGCATTTTTATGTCGTAACAGTTAATAAAAGCAATGCAAATAAAAAACATGAAAATTGTCTTTAACATAGTTAGAGCGGAAACAATGAATCAATTAGTTGATCGACAATCTGCAACTGTTTTCTTTGGTAATCAATAAATCATTTTTCACGCAAAATTGTCACTTTGGACAAAGCAATCAATCAAGAAAATAATCAGTAGATGAATTAATAATGAAACCAATTGTTAGTTGAAGCCTTAAATATATGATTACAGCTTCACTTTTCATTATATAACTATTGGAGTACAAAAATGGCACAGTACATTGCACAGTACAATCCTAACGCATTCCCTTACTATACACTGTTCTGCCTCTGTGATGACAGTTGTGCTGATTCACACTATGTACTGCACATGCCAATTTTGCTGTTATTTCTTTCAGCAGGGAGACGTGGATGATGCGTAAAGGTTTCCTAGCGTTACCGTCTTGCAGCAATGGCCTGAGGGACTCTCTGGACTGAAACCAAGGTGAGAAGCATACAGCCACAGCCAAACTCTCCTTTTTACGCAACCGTACTGTGCAAAGTGTCAAACAAGACACTCCAGTCCAAACACAAAATGACCAATTGTACAGATGATGCAAACATCTAATCTAAAAAAAATATATATTTTTATCTTAGATCATTTTTTTAAAGAAAGATTAGACGTGTGTGTGAAAACAATCCCACATGTCCCTTCCTGTAGCGGTTGTTTTATTAGCTTCAGTGCTATTTACTGGGATAAGTGTTCCCCGTTCATGCTTTGCGTTCTAGGCAGTTTTTAGCTGGTTTCTCTCGTCATAAGGGAAGAGCATTGATGGTGGTTTTGATATGAAAACCTCCAAGCATATTTCTAGTGCCATTAGATAAGCCACATAGTGAGAACTTTGTTTACTGGTCAGAATGTAGTTTTGAACAATGTTTTGTTTTGTACAGATATTACTGTGTGAGATGACATCCGCCCCATTTCCTCACAGTTCTTGCTTGACTTTTCTTCTTTGGTAGTGTCCACATCCAGCCGTTTTGTCAAAGTGAAAGCCAATAGTCCCGTTGGTCTGCAGTATTCATCCATCTTGTGTGAAAAAACAGCTTCGCTCTTAAAACCACTATTCTTTCTGTGAGGTTGTTACTTACTTTACAGGTTATAGTTCAGATTGTGTTGGCTAGAATGTGTCTTTTAGGATTAAGGCATCGCCAGCAGTTCTTACAACACCATTTTCTGAGTGGGCTCAAAAATAATAGATGTGATTAGCTTAGAGTTTGGTTGCAGTTATTCAAAATGGACTTTAGTTTTGTGAATGTACTGAGCATTTGTCCCGCTGTATCAGAATATGTGCACCATTTTTGTAGTCAAGTGCAAAATAAAAATTTTTTCTTGCTCACTATGAGTCATCCAATGTAGTGTATGTTCAGGCTGAATCTCAATCCAATATTTATATTTTCCTACATAATATAGCTGACGCAGTGCACATGTAGCTTAAAGTTGACCTGCAGTAAAAAAAAAAATGGTTAAGCTAATTCAATTTCCTGTTGAGCCCTGCGGTGTTTTCTGTAATATCTGTCGAGAGTTTGGTGTCATGAACAGAATACAGACGTTTAAATGTGTTTGTATGCCAGCAGCAACACTTTAGTGGCATAGTGCACCTGAAAAATGCTATTTTATATATTTATTTATTTGCTTAAAGCAGCTATAGACTCTTAGTGTGTAGGCATCATTAATTGAAACTGTTTCTGTTCAGAGAAGAGTTTCCAGTGTTTTAACAGAGCACAACGAGGTGTTTGACAGCTAGGATATCCAGAGCCAGGGACCAAAATTAACTTTTTGGTTTACCGACCAAGGTGGCTGGTAGATGAAATTTTTTTTACTGGCGAGACAGATCTTTTACCAGCCAAAAATAATAAATAGCTTTTTACTATTGCAATTTGCTATTATTACTATTTAGCGTGTCATATTGGTGTCATATGTGATTCCAGTACACCACTGGATTGAAGTGACAGCAAACCAGCAGCTTTCACCGGCGCGTGTAGAAAATTTGTTTGTTTGTATGGGCCCGAGTGGCTTGTGGTCTCCATAATTTACTCACATTTTACTCAATTTACTCTATAAAGAGAACTAAATACAGCCTGTTCATTCCTATGAAAATTGCTCAGTGGCACGTGAAGCAAAAAAAAAGCTTGACTTCAGAGTATAAAATTACACCGGATCTTCCGGTAATCTTCTGCATCCATTGGACCCATAGAGTAGGCACACTCGCGTTCCCTTTAACTCCGCCGCCGAGCTCTTGTGCCTGCCTCGGTCTGGGGCTTATTCAGGTGAATGGAGGAAGGGAAATCTGGATTTGGCTATTAGTGCATTTTACAACTTTGAGAACCTAATGATTTAAATAAGGGCTATTCAAGTGTTCATACTGGGAAGTTGGTTTCCCTCCAAAAAAAATATCTCTTTCCCAATGTAAGTCGATGGGGAAAAGTCTTTTTGGGCCCAATAGCATCACGTGATGGACATAGTGCACCCCAAATAACAGGCACATAGAGAAGAGCCAGAGGCAGAAAGGGCCGGACGGCCAGTAAAAACTCAATGGATTTTTTGATGTCCCACCGGCCCACTAGTGTGGTGGCCCACCGGGATTTGTCCTGGTATGCCAGATGGCCAGTACACCACTGGATTGAAGTGACAGCAAACCAGTAGCTTTCTCCAACACGTGTGGAAAATTTGTTTGTTTTTTACGGGCCAGAGTGGCGTTAGGTCTCCATAATTTACTCTCCAAAGACTACATTTACTGACATTTGATGACTGTGAGTGTTCATTTTGGATCCTGCCCATAATAAACAAACGGATATGTAGCAATTTTGACATCTGACATCTGAATCTCCCCTCAGCCATCGCTCTCAGCCGCAGATCAATTGTTGACTAGATTGTTGTGGAGAGGTGCTTATTTATACCAGTTAATCAATTTTGCCATCCTTTTGACTCTTGGTCTCTCTTTGCCCTCGTGATTCCAGCTCTCTTCCTTCTCTCAGTGCATCTCTCTGACAGTTAGAGCCAAGCGTTCTGGGCTTATTATACAGAAAGCCCTCCCCTTCCCATCCTGCGACATCCTGAAGTGACTGCCAGTGTTAAAGATTCATGAGCGTGATCAGCTTTCAGTAAATGGGGAGGGCCTGGCTCTTGGTTGCTCTCCGGCACTTTAGAGCCATTACCTTGCAGTGATTCTAGAGCTCATCATGAGTGGGACTTGGAAGCAAGCAAGGTGCATACCTCTCTTTCTACGACGTCAACAGCGGCTTGTTTGTGTGTTTATCAGATTTTCTGGACATGTGTCATTTAAATAAAGTAGATTTGCTCTTTGAACTGAGTAACCAGATAACTAGGGAGTTTAAATATCATTTAGCTCACTCTGAAAACTGGACAGCAGTAAGTGAGCTTGAGGAGAGAACTGAGGGACTATATGCACTTATATAATGTAGTTGTGTGCTTTAGCGGTGATGTATATTGACATACAGAGTCTACTGAACACAATGTCTTTGTGAAAAAGACCCATGACCTATTTTTGTTCCCTTTGTTTCCCCATTTTCCTTTACTGTTTCTACACTCTCAATAGCTTTAGTTTCCATCCACATATTTTTATGCACATTTTGAAATATCATGTTAGAAAAGCTGTATGGAAACACCAAAATTTGATAAAGCTTCCTCTATTGTGAAAAAAAGGGTTTTACGCTTGCTTGAGGTGATTTTTGCCTCTATCGAAAAAGAGTTGATGCACTAAATGTGTTATGGAAACTCCTTTGTTGAATAAATTCTGACATTGCGAACATTTAATTCACATGACTGATCAGCTGAGATATTCCCACAACGTGTGAATGCTTGTCTTCGTCTCCGGACAGCATGAAACATGGCCAATACTTGTTGACATGAAAGAACAATTACACCTTGCCCAATTGAAACAAATTCCTGAAGACCACTCTCCATTACTCTCTCGTAGATGGTTAGATGGCCAAGCCGACTTGTTTTGTTTCCGGTTCACTACCTATGCTTCTTCTACTCTGTTTACTGGCGGATAACAGCCATGCGTAGCCTATAGATTGGCGAAGTCACGCCCCCTCCGATGGCCCCCATGGGATCTTATTTCGGAAAAAATACGACAAGAGACAAATATTTTTTTGATCCCGTTTGACTTGGGCCATGAATCATTCGTATGATGTTTGTCAATTTAAAAGATAATTTTGCAGGTCAAGAAAGTCTCGTAGTTTTGTCATATCAGTTAGTTTTGTGTGAAACCGCTCAATGAACTACATCTCTTGTCTCTCCCAATTTCCGTCTCTAATTCTAGCTAGCTCGCTTACTAGCTATGTTCCACGCACAAATTAAAAGTTATCTTCCCTGATGTGTTTTATCCGGCAATTCCTGGTCTTTTTATCAGCCGAGAAGTGAAAGAACAAGCGAGACCCATTGCTTGTGTGGGTACATCACGATACGAAACACACAGGCATCGTAGCTTCAGCGAGAGATACGTCACTTACGCGACTTTTGGGTGTGTAGTCTTTCTAATTACGTTAATTATACTTCAACAGTTTTACAACAAAACTGCAACTTTCTTGACTTGCAAAATTATCTTTTAAATTGGCAAACATCATATGTGTGATTCAGAATATTTTTTCTGAAATAAGGTCCCACGGGGTCCACCGGAAGGGGCGGGACTTGGCCTCTCTATAGCACCAACTTCTGACCAAACTACGCGGTAGCCGACAAGCCGAGTTTATTCGCTCCAAACCAGTTGATGGAAAGCGCCTAATTTGCATTTCTGTTTTGCAACGTTTCAGAAGTTTGCTTAAAATTCGCTTGACTTTTGAATGGAAACACAGCTACTTTCTCCCTAGCTCGCGCCCTGTCATTGATCTGATTCCTCTATATGTTCCGAGCCCCTCAAGTCTTGTTAAATTCACCCAAGATTCAAGGTTTCAAATTCACATTGCTCTTAATCTCTTTCCATCTATCATCACATTCCTCCCTCCATCTCCCCATGCCTCCCTTCTGACCCAAACCTAATATCAGAACATCTGGTTCCAGGTAACAGCAGCTGTCAGCGAGGCCAGAGTTCACTGCAGACCCCCACCCAAGTTGCGTTCTGTTGAAATTGATATTGTTTTTAAATACATGTTGGTCTTTAATACTATCTGACATGATTCCAACATGTTTCTGTGTGTTTTGGCTCTCCCAGCACTTCTTCTCACCCCTGCATATATTGAGATGTAAAATGAGAAGATGTGAATCCTCTGGGCCCCTCCTCTGTCGTGATTTCCTCTTCAGTTTGGGGAGAATAAATGGCCCATGTTGCTGCCCACCAGTCTTTATTGGTGCACTCTTGTTCTCCATTTCTCTCTCGGGGCCTGTTGTGCCAAGAAGCCATGTGAGGACAGATTACGCACCAGAGAGACATTGTTCAGTGCCCCACAGTGGTTTTGCGCTTTCTGAAAGGGCCCCCATTATTATAGCACAGGAGACTTCAAACGCTTCCCCAATAGCGTTTGATGCAGTTTAATGCACAGTCATGCTCGGCGCTCTCTGAGTTCCAGGAGCACTGGGTGTGTCTTTATAAATCAAAGCCCTGCTAACCCACATGATTACAGGAATGGCACACTGGCCCTCTCCCCTTGGCAATCAGACACTGATTTTT
>CAKAOI010048545.1:0-24403 GCA_916701655.1 Sebastiscus albofasciatus
AACTGTGCTGCTTTCAGGGTCATAAATCACTCTGCTCTCCAGAAAAAATGGAGAGACTTTGTCAGTGTTGATTGACCCCTAGCTAAGCCCCTCCCCCCCTTAGCTACTGTTGCTACGCCTGTCAAGCTAGCGCTTTATGTACACAGTGATAACTGCAGATAATTTGTGTCTTGAAATTATTTCGTTGCAATGAAGCTGTGTCTGAAATCACGACTGTTCACTTATCACTATTCCCTCCGTAGTAGGACTAGTGAATGAGTGTTTACAGTGAGCAGTAGATTAAATAAGCAACATTTTGCTTCATCACTCACAGGTGTAAGCATGGAGGATGGAACCTGCCAAAATCCAAAATAAATAAATAAATGACTGAATAAATAAATAAATAAATGTTATCAAATATAGCAAAAATGTTATTAAAAATAAATGTAGACAATCAATAAAATGTGACATAAATTGATATTTCTGTTTTAAATTGCTTCTTTATTTATTTATCTTTGTATTAATTTCCTTATTTATTTCATCTTCAGTTTAATTTTCCCTTTTATTCATTTTTGTGTTTATTTTTATACATTTTTAAATGGCATTTATTTTGGCATTAATGATGTATAAATGTTGAGAAACTAGCAAGAGTACGCTCAATTTTTAAAACTATCCAACCAAAAACCCAGCCCAGTGTTGCCAACGCTTTTCCAATCAAAGTAGCTCGCAGCACTAGCTCCAAAAGTCCCTATATCTAGAGAGAAAGCCACCAAGCCGACAGCCCATCCCTTCAGGCCTCCCTCCAAAGACACTCCCCCAAAACATCATAATGAACGTAAACAACGAACATGGCTAATGAAGTGATGATTAAACGATTACCATATTATTGTTGCTGCTGTTGTCATCATAGAGCTTTCTTCCCTCCTTTGAGTGTTGTTTTCTGATTATGATGTTTGTTATTCCCAGTCATACTGTGATGACCCAGACCTGGTCCTGGAGCTGAAGAACCTCATAGTCATCTTCGCTGACACACTACAGGTTGGTTCAGAGCTGTACTTCATTTGATCATCTTGTGACCCTGAAGGGTGCAGAGCAACTGACATTAACACACTTGATGTTCTCTATGTGTGCTGTCTGTGTGTGTGTGTGTGTGTGTGTACAGGGTTATGGTTTCACAGTGAACCGGCTGTTTGACCTTCTGTTTGAGGTCAGAGACCAGTACAATGAAACTCTGCTGAAGAAGTGGGCACTGGTTTTCAGGTGGGCTTTTGCTGATATGTGTGACTGTTTGTCTATAATTGCATTTCTGTCCTTCATTTTACATGTGAGGTGTTCACATGAAACCAAGCAGGTAGGTAAATAATTATGTTTATCTTGCTTCAGAGTTGTGATTCAGCTTTAAATACATTAAATTGTGTTGCCTCAACTGTTGTGTAACTATTGGTCCAGGTAAGGTCACCTATTACTTTCAGAGTGTAATTTTACTTTGTTCAAAGATCAGATTGTCGTCTTAAACATATGTACAAGTGACTTTGTGATGAATGTGACCTTTATTTGATATTTTAGTACAAATACAATGACACCATATTGTCATCTTTGGATGAAATATGATGAAAACAACTGAACAAACTGCGCTTTTAAAACATTTGTGTAACAGAGAAAGAGAAAGAGAGCTTCTCAAAGCTCTAATACTAAATTGTATTATTTTCCACAGGGAGATCTTTGAGTTGGACAACTACAGTCCCATCCCAGTGGAGACGGAGGAGGAGTATAAACTGGTAGTCAGCCGCTTTCCCTTCCACGATGCTGAGATAGAGAAGGTAACAAGTTCCAACAACCATAGACTCCAAAGCAAGACTTCTAGTTTTGATTACTTCATTGCACATGCATATGTTGTCTGTGTTACACGGTGTTCAGGCATGCATTGATTATATTAAATTCCGGGATGAGAGCAGACGAGACGATGGCGGAGGATTTGGTGTTAAAGCGAAAAGCAAAAGGACCTATTTGGCAAATATTTTGGATTTAAACTCAATGCTAATAGAGAACCACAACGTTAATGAGGCAATATGTTAAACTCGTCTGATGAAGGTGGCAACACCTCTAATCTACACACTCACCTTCAGAAATACAGAGAAAGAAAGTTGGTCCTCAGCAGATATTAACAAAGCGTTATTAGAAAAGTGCTGATCGTCACAAAAGATATACATTTTTCCCATGACATACAAGTTTCCCAATAACACCCCATCGAACACCCTCTTGGCCATTGACATGTTGCGTCTAAAACGCAACGAAATTGCCAGCCGTGCCGCTTTCATCCTTTTTATCCACGGTGCTTCGGAGGTTATGCTACTGTCGCACCTGCAGTTACTAAGCAACCAAAACCTGCATGCTGCGATGACGATGATGAAGTTGTGGTAATTTAGTAGTTAAATCATTACTGACTGAACTAAACAAAGTCAAAACAAAGATAAATGGATTTCCAAAAAGGGCCAGAAAAGGGTGAAGCAGTAAAATAGTTTGTGGGACAAATGGTAAAGCTCTGGGTCGCCCTGCACTAAAACGATTAACTTCTCCTCAATATACGTACAGAAGAAAGAAAATATATCTGCCGGCTGTGATTGGTTGTTCCTTGTCGCATGACATGCGTGTGCGCTGCAGCGTCCAGCCGTCGCGCCCTGATAAATATATATATATATATATATATATATATATATATATATATGTATATGTGTGTGTGTGTGTGTATATATATATGTATGTGTGTGTGTGTGTATATATATATATGTATATGTGTGTGTGTATATATATATACACACACAAACAAATGTGGCACGTGTATGGCCCCTTACCATCCATTACCTTCCACAACATACATTTATTTATTTATAACCATGGAAACAAAGGAGTTAGACTTGAAATTATTTATTTAATTATTATATTTAATTCTGTTGTTTTCTGTGTTTTTTTGTGTGTGTGTGTGTGTGTGTAAGCAGCAAGACTTTCCAAAGAAGCTGCCGATGTCCCAGTCTGTCCCTCAGATCTACACACAGGTCAAAGAGTTAATTTACGCCAGCCTCAAGTTCTCCGAGTCACTACACCGGAGGTTGGTCTCACAGAACATTTACTGTTATGTTCACTTTCAGTGTGTCGAGGTGGACACTAGAACACTTCTACGGATCTGATCCGCCCTGACTTTTTGCCTCTTTGTTGTGCAACTGTAGAGTATCTGGACTTGCTAAACGTAAACTTTGTTTGTGTATCCAGTTCAACAGAGATTGACGACATGTTGCGAAAATCCACCAACCTGCTGCTGACGAGAACACTCAGCAGCTGTCTGCAAAACCTCATCAAGAAACCTCACATAGGACTGACTGAGGTAGGAACAACACTAATGTTACTATAATCATCATCTAGACCAAGAGTTCAGTCATTCAGTCTGAAGCTGTGACCTTCTTTCTGTAGCTGGTGCAGATCATCATTAACACCACCCATCTGGAGCAGGCCTGCAAGTATCTGGAGGAGTTTATAACAAACATCACCAATGTCTCCCCTGAAACAGTACACACCACGAGACTGTACGGCTTGTCCACATTCAAGGTAAACGTGGATTCTTCTTTGTGTTAATTATACTGTTTGTTGCCATGTGTCTTGTTTCTGCTTTTCATTATTTTCTAAATCATTCAAACTGGCCCAAAGGGTGCCACATTTTACATTATAGCCAGGTTTACACTAGGGGTGGGGAAAAAAATTGATTCACCTATGTAGCGCGATTTTGAAATTGATTTTTTAATGCCAGAATCGATGCATTTGCTTCTTTTGAGTCTATGCGGAGGTAGAAGGAAGTTATCGCTTTTATTGTTGTAGTCTGAGTAACATGACGTCATATCAGTTCCGTATCTGTCAAAAGCATAAACAAACTGCAGTGAGCCAAAATGAAAAAGCAGAAAACGGCAGAGGGTCGGCGTGGATACGACCTGCACCCTCACATTTTAAATACGGCGTAGTAAACACTACACATCCAGTAAAGTACGGAAACACTTTGGGTTTCACACATTGACAGGAAAAGCAGAGCTAGACATCACGGCTAAAGCTGCATGCTAACTCTGTCATGGACAGGAAACATTATCGTATCGTGGTAACGTTTGGTCGAGCCGGCCGTCACTCGCATCTCTGTGGTCAAATGGGCCGACGCTACAACTGTAGAGCACCCATATACTGACATTTATGATAAATGCATTCAAACGGCCCCGATGGAGCTGACCATGGATGTATAAAGAGAATGGAGCTGACGGGAGAGCTAGAGACTACGTCCGGTTTTCAAAATAAGGTGTTAACAAAGGGAACTGTATATACAAAATACATATATGGAAATAAGATTGATTGGATTATATTCACCAGAAGTATAAAACATTACATGTCCCTTATAAATTAAAAAGAAAATACCATTAATTTGTGAGGCAAATGTCTTTATTCTTTGATTTTTGGGTTGCTGGAAAAAAAATAATAAATAATTAATATGACATGACTGACATATTTGACTTCAGGACATCTCTGACTACATACATGCTGAAAATCAAACATTTTTACTGTATTCATTTAGATATTTTCCAAAGTAAAAGTCCCTAGAAGTGTATGATTCAACTTTTTCCCATGGTCTAGTGTTAACTAGTCTAGTGTTTTTTAAGGACTTGTTGCTCTGACAACAGTTCTAGGTCGACTTAAAGCTAGCTTTTGAAGAAGTGAAAAATCCAGGCTTGAATCTTTTCAATGGGGCTCATTAAAATCTATTTTCCAGGATGCTCGCCACGCTGCAGAGGGAGAGATTTATACCAAACTCAACCAAAAGATCGACGAGTTTATCCAGCTAGCAGACTACGAGTGGGGTATGGCTGAGTCGGACGGTCGTGCTTCTGGATACCTCATGGACCTGATCAACTTCCTGCGTTCCACTTTCCAGGTCTTCACACACCTCCCGGTGAGTCTGATCCACCATCCACTCACCTGTGACCCATTCAACCCGCCACTTCACTTTTCTCTTGGAACTGTGGGGACATTGTCTTTGTGATTTTTTTTTTTTTTTTTAGACCCATTTTATCTTCTTTCAAATGGTGCGTGGCAGTTTCCACTGTTTTTGTTCATACAAGGGATGTGATAATTCCTTGTTTTTCAGTTTTCTTTCCTTTTTCCCACTAAACCTCAACTGTTTTCTGTTGTTTTGCTACATGTTCATCACATCCCTATTGAAATGTGTGTGTTTAAAGTTGTGTTGCATTGGTGATCTGTCCATATGCATGGTAACTGTGCTGTCACTGACTCGTCGACTGCTTTTAGACATTATCTTCAACACATTTGGTGATATCCGAGTGTGAAGGACTTGGTCAGTAAATGTGTTTTGGCCCAGTTAGCTGACAGCTACAGCTGGGCCACTTGCCTGCTCTTTTCTCCAACATCTCTTATCATGCCTTGAATGACTTCTAGCTTATTTTGTTTTTTTCAAGAATGTCTCCCGTTTCCCCATCCACAACTCCCCCCTGCCCCCCACTCCCGTAATGAACAGCGCTGTGACTAATTTGTTTTACTATTCCTTGATTAATTTGACTTGTCAAGCATGCCAGATATCTCTAGTTGAATTTACCTCCTCCTGTCCATTTATTGTTGCCACATTTCTTTTCCTGTCCTTTCCCTCTTTCCCTCCCCCTCCTCCATTTTTGGTTGGTTTGGGGGTGTCTCTGCTCAGAATAACAACAATGACCATGCGTCGATGTCGGTGAGTATTCCTGCCTGGCTGTTACAACACTATGCTGCCGTTCTACGGGCAGAGGGGAGATGAAAAGCATGCTTATGTGGAAGCTCCACTGCTCCAGGCTTGTTGGTTCTTCTGGCACCTGTTTGTAACCTTACTGTGGACACTGAAGGACAGACATTTGTGTTTTGGCAATAAATACTCTCATCCAGAGGGAGGTTGAGGGACAGAGGACCAAGCGGCAGCCGCCACAGATCCTCTAATGACTGCTAGATGCTGCTGGCCAAGAAAGATTTGTCACTTATCTCAACCTCTCTCTTGAAATACAAAGACAATCTTTTTTCCTCCATAAGACATGGTGTCAGTGGATAATATAACTTCTTTAGTGTTGCTTACATGGACGGAGGTTTGGTTTCAGAAGTGGACCGAGGCATGATTTCAGAACAAAAGGAATATGTGGAGTTCTTATGAAATGCAGCTTTGTTTTCATACGATGTCATGGTGCAATTATTTAAGAGTTACCAATTTCTCTCTAAAGGTCGGTGATAGTGTGTGGAGAGCAACGATTTGGCCAAAACAGCACAGCACACCACACACTAACAGGTTCATTCATGAACAACAATAGTCCCCACTAAAGAAACAGAAACAACCACTAAACACTAAACAAACCACTAAACGTGACTTTAGTGTAAACAAACACGGCGGACGACGGGCAGGAAGAATTAACGATGTTAGTTCTTGCTCTACTATGTACTGGGAGAAAAAAAACGATCATCTGGAGGGAGGAATCAGGCCCCAAATCGGCTTGATTCTCGTGTAGTGTGTGTGCCCGGCATTAGTGAAAAAGGATCCAAGGTCCAAGTGAAAACAATTCTTCAATAAATTGCTTTTAGAAAGTGTTCCATCATGGTTGTTTATACAGAGAAACACAAGGAAGTCAGTGAGTCTAAAGACTAAAGACCATGATCTGTGACAAGAAATGGCAAAAAATGGTCAAAACAACACGTTTCAACACTTTTCAGTTTGTTTTTGTAAAGATCTCTGTCCACATTATAGTGTAGAAAAACAGTGGAAACGCAGCTCTTCTCTCTCACCATGCATACAGAGAGTCTTAGCTGGTTAAACCGCTGTTTGTCCAAACTCATGATTTATTTGTTCTCATTTACATATATTTTCTGTTTTCCAACAACTGGACAAACACAAACCAGTGATTTAACTACAGATTAAGAACGCTACCAGGCAAACAGTAACTTCTGGGTTGCAGCGTCCGAGGCATCAATAAAATCACTATTTTATAATCGTCATTCGACAGATAAACATATATACAGTTGAGTGGTAACAGCTGTGCTGTGTGACATTGAGTAGAAGTGATCTTCTTAACTTTACTGCTACACTACCAGGCTCACGTCATTCTTTATTCATGACTTCATTTCCTACATCTGCACCAAAACACCAAGCTGGCATTCTCGAGACCATTTTCAAAAACCTCAGTTTTGGGTGTCAAAAACGATGACTTAGTGTGATGCAAGGCCATAACAGAGTTTTCAAAAATTCATTTTCAATGTAGCAGACTTAGTGTGGAAGTACACAGGCATATCCTTCTGTGGGCATGCAGTCTGTGTGTGTGAATGGTCCCTGAGTTGGCTCCTAGTCTATGCAGAGTCAACTGTCAACTTTTGTGGTCAAACCAACTGGCAGTCAATAGGCTGAGGTGTGATACCAGCATAGAGTGAACGGACAGACCTTATTGCTGCCACACCATGTATCACTGCTGTCCCGTCTGCCGGTCGATTGTCAGCATGAAGGATGTTAAAAGGGATGTTGTGGAGCTCAACGAAAGGAAAGCCACAGATTCTTCTTTTGTTTCTGGAAGCTAAACACTCACATTTCTTACATCAAGCCCATGTGGCTCAGTGACTTCTGTTTTTTTACTCACATACCTTTGATTACAGGAATCACTGATTGTCTCTTCAGTGTTTTTAATAGGGGCGATTCCTTATGTAACTCTGTATTTCAATATAACTACTGGCTGTGCATTATCCTTGACATTGGGGTCCCCACATCATCCCTGAGTTTGAGAGTTTTTTGCATGAGTATCCGTGAGAATGGATTGTTCTGTTCCCTGTTTACTACAAACACTAACTGTAATTTACAGATCCATTCAAAGTTATTGTTAGCGTTTCAGAGCCTTGAGGAGAGGTAGTATAACTTATAGAAAATCCACTCGTTTCAATGTGGATCATAAGTTAAAACAAACCTGCTCACAAAAGGAGCAAAATCAAACACCTCAAGTTGAGGAAACGCTCACAATGCTACTTGACTTTGGAGCTGTAAACACGATGCTGTGGTGTTATGTGGAGTGTGACACGTGTATAATTATTGATTGAGCTCATCTTGTGCCTTCCTGCATGTGTTGGGCTATCTGTGGTTTTTGTTTTATATGTGATGTTTTGCAAAGAACACAGGTTCAGAAATGAATAGCAGTGTAAATACCTTTCAATGACAGATTGTATGACTCAATGATAATTTGACTTTATTGTAAAGGCATGTTTTAGCAGATATCCACGGTAAGGTGAGAGTTCATGACATACAAATCTGTTAAAAGTAAAAACCCCGCCTCTTTCCTTCAGAGAGAGAGAGAGCAGGGTTTGAATGAAGTGTTTTACGCTGCTCCGCTACGTACATCTGATCTCAACATAAACCAAAATACACGTGGATGATGGCGCAAGCTGAACGGAGAGGGGGAGGCAATCGTATTCGGGCAGCTTGGCGAGTTTGAGTGCCATTCTAGTTTCGTATGAATCAACAAGGTTAACCTTGAGTTGAAGTCTATCGGACTACCCGGCACGTTGAAAAATGACACTAAAGGGGTAAAAAGTGACGCCAAGGGGGTCCTGATGAAGCATCCATATGTGATGAGTTGGGAGTGAGAAGGTTGTTGGGCCAATACCAAAACGTGAAAAACCAAATATCTGTAATTCATCAACAGTCAAACCCATGTCAGCTTTTAATACCATTCACAGAGAAGTAATTAGAGTAACTAGGATATTGTTTCTACAAAGCCTTGTTGCTATTGAGTTTTTCATATCATGTTTATATCATATTTTGCAATGCTTTGCTTAGAGCACCACAAATTAAATTCCATTACCTCCATTGTATTAGGGTGGCATCAGACATTTCAGGGACAAGGGTCTCAATCTGAATCATCTGTATGGGTAGATACCAGTAGGGGCAAGTGACGACACATTTTTGGGGGCTTTGGGGCAACTGAAACAAGACATGATTAAAATCAACAATGTAAATTGAATTCTTTCCTCGATGTATCACCCCTTTTTTCCCTTGACAACAGCACACGAGTGGTTCCTGCTTCCAGGACAGAGCTCTAATCACTGATAAAATCATAATGACACTCATCAACAAGTTTTAATACCACCAAACACACACATTCTCTCTCTTGGTGCTTTTGTCTATGTTTTACATACATTTTGTGTTGCTTCTATTTCAATAAGTCATTTTCACTGGCTGTTGCCATTGCAATTTGTATCGACCTTATGCAGGACATCAATACAAATCAGTGCTTTAAAAGCTTCATGCACCTTTCTGTCTGCATTGATGTATGCATTAGGATACATGGTGCAGAGAAGGTCAACTGTCTGCGGTGAGTGTTGCCTTGCCAGTCTTCTGTCTTGTGCTGCTCTTGCTGAGGCTCAAAGGTCTCTCAGCATGTTTGCAGCAGCGATTCCCGTTTTGGTCGTGGTTTAAAACGGACTCGTCTTGGTGGCAGTCAGCTGTTCACTTTGCCTGTGTATATTGCCACAGTCTCAGATGATCTTCTCCTGAAAAAGTCAAGTGGTCTTTACCCAAACGGGCATCCTCATTCTCTGTCCTTCTCATCCCCATCCTAATCTCTCCTACGCCTTTCCATCTTTCCCTCCTCTTTTGCATCCTCTCGTCCTCCATCACCTTCCTTCTCCTCCCTCCTTCCTCCTGTCCCTCTCTCTGCAGGGTAAAGTGGCCCAGACGGCTTGTATGTCAGCCTGCAAGCATCTGTCCACATCACTGATGCAGATGCTGCTGGACACCGAACTCAAACAGATCAGCATGGGGGCCATTCAGCAATTCAACTTGGACGTCATTCAGTGTGAATGTAAGTAGAAATAAATGTAATGTTAATTTTTATTGATGTTATAATTAGGACTGTCAATCGATATATTTAATAGCGATTAATCACATGATCGTACATAATTAATTAAGATTAATCACACATCTGTTCAAAATGTACCTTAAAGGGAGATTTGTCAAGTATTTAATACTCCTGACTTGACTATGACTTGCCCCAAACTGCATGTGATTATCATAAAGTGGGCATGTCTGTGAAGGGGAGACTCGTGGGTACCCATAGAACCCATTTTCATTCACATATCTGGAGGTCAGAGGTCAAGGGACCCCTTTGAAAAAGGCCTTGCCAGTTTTTTCTCGCTAAAATGTAGCGTATGTTTGGAGCGTTATTTAACGTCCTTCATGACAAGCTAGTATGAAATGGTTGTTACCAATGGATTCCACACCCAGGGGCCACAGTTTTTGACACTAGCTATATATATTTTATTCTGTAAATGTCTTTGATTGTTGTCTGTTGTTATTTTTGTTTCTTCTCAGTGTTTGCCAGTTCAGAGCCGGTCCCTGGCTTTCAAGGAGACACACTCCAGCTGGCCTTCATCGACCTACGACAGGTAAACCGTCTCACTGAGCACTATAGAAGAAATTAACAGCCTTTAGCCAGCACAAGTTTAGGACAGCTTACTTTATTTAATACACATTTTTTGTCTAATTTTCTACGTTGTGTTTTTATGTTCAAGCCCACTTGCGTATTCTAAGCATTCCATATTTAGACGCTTTCCTCCTCTGACACAAACAATTAGAGCCAAATGCTTGAATCAAGAAATAAAGATGATTAAAAACATATTTATATTTAGTTACAAACTCATTTCTGTAGCTTTAATCTGTAATCACTATTTTCTACTTCACTTTTTACATCTCAGCTGTCCCACATCTCACCTCTCTATATCACATCCAACAAATATCGTGTTTCTCTGTGCCGTTTCTCTTCCAGACTCGTGTCTCCGCGTAACCTTTTCAACTTTCACCTGTCCCATAGTTCACCTGCTTAAGAGAATTCCTCTTCCCAAACACACAAGCACAAACCCCCTGCCTGCCTTTTTAGTTGTAAACACCAGTGGTATGTAAAGTGTTGCTGGGTCTCATTAACTGGTGTCTGTGCTTGACCTGTTAATCTAAGCCTGAGGTGGAGGCTTGTCTCTGCATCCAGTCCAGGTCACAGCAACATACTGAGGAAGTTTGGAAGGGTTGTGTTTTTTGAAGGCTGACCTCCCACCGTCAAACTTTTTAACAACATCTGTTTATTAGATTTAAAATCACAACACAAGACATGTGAATAGAGAGTTAGGGACGGGCATATGAAGGCATAAAGGTGTAGGAATCTCTGCACATCGGCCTACTTAAAGCTCAAACAGACAGGACAACTGAGGCAGGATCTGGAAAGATGACATATGGAGCACACGGTTCGGTTAGAGTAAAAGCTTTTAATCAGGCGCAGCAACTAGGGGATGAGGACATCTTCTGCCTGTTCTTCCTCTAGTGAAGACGTACTTTATGTTGAAACATTAGCACATTATTAAAAGCCCTTACGATAACTGTGTGCTCTACATCAGTGATTCTCAAAGTGGGGTCCGTGGCACTCTGTCAGGGGGTCTGCAAAATAATTAGCTATAAATTATAAGATTGTGTTGTATCATTAAGAAGTGCATAACTACAGATGGGGACCATTTGCACCAATAAAACAAACTATTATGTCCATTACTCCCACCCACGTTTGCTTTGAGGCAATAGAAACTAAGTTCATTATTTTGAAGTTGAATCAGAGTCACAATCCGACCTCAATGCATTTCGGGTGCGTTTACACCTGTATATTTATACATGTGGTCAAACACTATCCGATTGCCAAAGCAAGTAACGGAACTTTGTCTGATTTTTCTCTATAATTTGTACCAAATGATACACTTATTTCCAGGAAACTTCAGGGGAAATTACTAGAAAATTACTGACCTGAAAAATAAATAGAAAATGTTTTTGTTTTTGAGTGCAGAATGTAAATGCTGCACCAGGTTGCTAAACCCCCCAACCTCCCAAATTCCCAGAAAAAAAAAGTACAAAGGGTCTGGGCCTGTTTTTAAGTAGAGCTTAGTTTCCTGCGATGCAGCTCATTAGACGAGATGTGTCCACGTTCCCTTTTATACAGGCTGCTTGCTTGGTTGACATGTTAATCCTAGCCTTAGGTAAAGGGTTTGGGAGGCATCCACAGGCTGAGGTTACACAGAGGTCATCCTTTTACTTTCCCTTTATCTTACGGCTCCGGATTTCGTAGCTATAACTGCTTTTTAGATCGTTATCCTGTAACCATTTAAAGTGATTTGAAAGTCAAACATTTCGGGTAACTGATGTGATGTCAATAACACAAGAATGCAAAAAAGGCTTGGAAAAAAAGTTGGTCAACACAGAAAAGATCTGAGTTACCTGCAAAAGAGTGTGTGTTAATGCACTGACTTAAAACCAATCTTGATCAAGAATATTCTACACCTCAGGAAATAAATGCAACATATATTACATGTGAAAAATCGTATTCTTTAAGAAATATGCTGACATTATTTTGTTTAGATGGCCACTTTAATAACTGGTGAAATATTTGAGTTTGAAATCAGACTTTAAAAAAATGATAATAAAATTAAATTCATTATAGATGCTGTTTTATGAAGATGAATTGCACTTCCAGTATTTTTCATACAGCTTTTCTTTTTTTACTGTTGCTGTACCTATTATGCTCATTTCCAGGTGCATGCTTGTATTTGGGGTTTTTACTAGAACATGTTTACATGCTGTAATGTTCAAAAAACGCTTTACTTTTCTCAACCGAACCAAACTCTTCAGACTCCGCTCCAGCTCCGCTCTAACTAGTTTTTTTTTAAGGCGTACCAAACTAGCCGTTATGCAACATTTTTCACCATTTTCTGACATTTTATTGACCAAACAACTAATCGATTAATTGAGAAAACAATCAACAGATTAATAGACGATGAAAAGAATCGTTAGTTGCAGCCCTCGTTGGACGTTACAGGGACTGATAAATGCAAATGCAGATCCCACTGTTCTGATTGCATACAAAAAGTAAACTTTTTACACTCCGATTTTATGCATATAGTAGTTTGTTCTTTATACCATGACAGTTTTCCTAAAATTAGATTTAAAAACATCGCAATATATTGAATCGTAACCCCTGTATTATCATATTTTTGCCAATACACAGCCCTATTACTAACCCTATTTTCCGGCACGTTCATGATGTCGAAAACAGGGTCGAAAAAATCGATCGTTTAAAAAAAACTCACATATACGTGCTAATTTTGGTAGAAAAAGGGTATTTGTATCTGTATGAGTGAACGCACCTTAATAACGTCATGCCCTTGTGTATAACGCTGTGAAACGGCTAGCCAACATGTGTGACAGGGGCTGTATAGAGTCATCATACATCATACAGGCTTTTTTTAAGGTGTAAACATGTGAGTAAGACCTGGTGTAAAAATGATCTTGTCCGACCTAGAGTTTACCTTTTCTCACCTCTGGACCACCGGTCTCCGCTGACAAGCCCATAGTGACGGAGAGAATAGACTCGTCTTCCATTATAACTCCTTTTTATACCAAACAATACAAGTCAGTGAGACAATAGCATCTAACGGGAGACGTCCGAAGTGAAGCTTCACAAGTGCATAAAGGGAAGGAAAGCAGAGAGGGATTTCTAGAGTTTCAGAACGCCCTGACTTATTGTTTCAATGTAAAGGTGAAACCAAGGAGTTTCACAGCAACCCGTGAACTAATGTCACAGGGACGATGATTTATCTGACACCATCCTTTTGGGAAATCACACACACACACACACACACACACACACACACACACACACACTAATGTTTAGAGACATTCCAGATAAAGAAAACACTCATACACAGATCAATATTTACTAAATTTATGGATTCACACAAATGGTCAACTGTATGGACACGTGGATAAGGTACTGCTTTTTAAAAGACTTAAAGGTCCCATATTGTAAAAATTTAGATTCCCATGTCTTTTATATTATAAAGCAGGTTTAACTGCTATATAAATACTGCTAAAGTATCAAAACGCTCAAAATACGGAGAAATACCCACAGCCCGTAATCAGAAATTGTGCTTTTGAAATAAGATGTTAGGATTTCTGCCCATTTGTGATGTCACAAATATACAATATATTTGATCACTACACGGTTTTAAACGTAAACACTCTAAATGTGTCCCAGTTTATTTCCTGTTGCAGTGTATGTGAATGACATCAGCTGACAGGAAGTAAACACGGACCTAAACTGATGCCTAGCAACGCAATTCCATTGTAATTCGGTTGAAATGCAATAAAACGGAGCGTTTCAGACAAAGGGTAAATACAGGTATATTCAGACAGACAGTATGAGGAAAATAAAGGGTTTTTTGAACATTAAAGCATGTAAACATGTTCTAGTAGAAACACAAAATGCATGTATGAACCTGAAAATGAGCACGATATGGGACCTTTAAAGATATGACCAGACACATCAAACACACACACACACCTGCTGTGTCTTGTATGAAGTCGGCCAGTATATTTGCCACCTTGTTGATCTCCTTACAAATCTGCATTGGAGAACAGACTAATCATTGCTACAGTAAGACCTTTACTCTGACACAAACACATTAACTATTAGTTTACACTACAAGGCTGAAAAGTGATTAATGACATTTTAGTTGTGTTCCTCTCGCCCCTCACCTGTCCCTTTACGGCCAGTTTGACAGTGAAGGTGATGAAGTCAGTGAAGAGCCTCTTCAGCCAGTTTGGTCTGACCAACAACAGCAAACACTAAGTCAGACACTGATTATGTAAATGCAGATGATTCAGTTCTGCTGCTGACAGCCCGTTAGGGTTCAGTGTTTATAACTTACTCTTTGTCGCCCTGCAGATGCAGACTGAGCTTGTGAAAATTAAGATAACAGTCGGATGTGTCTGCTGCTACCTTCCCTTCTCCGCAGTCTGACAGAGGAGACAGACAGCAATAACAGAGAACACGTGAGAACATAATAAAGTGAGATATTTGTCTATATAATGCTGTGCTTGAATTGGAACAAAAAGGTTCCAGTATACTGAACCAACAGTGTGAGGAGGTATTTTTGGATTTGACACCATAGATGGAAAAAAAACATAAACTTTTAAAAAGTTAACAATACCATGAGAAAAAAATCTGAAGTCACCTGTTAGATTATCATTAGTAAGGCAGCAGAGGTAACACAAATCAATGGATCAATGCCAACTCTACAACAGGATTAGGCTACATGGGTTGCATTTGAATTGCATTTGAACAAAGTACATATTAGTTCTCATTGGTTTGAATTATATTTTCTGAAAAAAGGACTGAATCCATTTCAATGCAACCATTTTACCGCTGTTTATCTTTTGGCTTTGTTGAGTGTTTTGTCAGAGGTGCACCTGTGTTGTCTCCTAAAAACGACGTTCCCATACAACTAACCTCCATTCTCAATTACGTTTGGAGGGAAACATATTTTGTCACGGATTACGTTTGTCTTTGATTTATCACAAATTGGGTGCTTCATCACGCCAATTTATGCTTCCTCGCGTATTCTCTCCTCCCGTGACCCAGAAATCGTTACCCCCTTCGCCATCATAGGATCTTACAGTCCCTTAAATGCACCTCAAGGAGACGAGGAGTGAGGAGGCTTCTGGAGCAGCTTAGAGCGAGGATACACCGGTGTATCCTTTGCGGAAGTCTTCTTCTTTTTTCGTTGCAGCTTTTGTTTTGTTTTGTTTCAATCTACAACGTTAATCACGTGTTTAGTTTAATCTGTGACAAAATACATTTCCCTCCAAACGTAACTGAGAATGCAGTTTAGTTGTGGGAATTTGGCAGGAGACAGGGTTGCAAGGAGATAATGGTATGCACTAAAAAGTATGGGACCTCATCAAAACTACTAGCGAGTACTCGCCCAATTGATGCACTGTTTCTACTGCAGTTTCTATCATGCCTCAATCCCTATGTACACATACAAAACAGAAGGTATACTTACAAAGTTTGGGGTTGATTCCGAGATCAATCTCAGATTCGATTTCAAAGTCAACTGAATGTGCAACGCTGACCCTGTAGATGAAAAAAGAAATACAAGTGGCAACAAATCAGTTAACTGGGAAAATGCCACCATGGCTGAAAGAGCTAAACAAACTCAATATCAACAGGAAATCCATGGAGAGGAGTTACGGCGTTGCTCTCACTGTTTGACTGACATGTATGTGGAAATGCAATGCCTGAACACAACAGCAATGAGCTCTTAGCACCAACTGAAGAACTTGCAACATTATTGAAACAAATGTGAGAATATGTAACTTTTTCTACACATGACAATTGCAGGATGGTCATAAATACACTTACAGTACAAACTAACCTGTTGCTATGTCTTCCTGTATTTTGCCCACTTAGTTACCGGGTGTCAGCTTTGCCAGATGGGAAATGTTAAAGGTCCCATATTGTAAAAAGTGAGATTTTCATGTCTTTATTATAAAGCAGGTTTAAGTGCTTTATAAATACTGTTAAACTATCAAAACACTTAATATACGGAGTAACACACAGCCCGTATTCAGAAATTGTGCATTTGAAACAAGCCGTTAGGATTTCTGTCCATTTGTGATGTCACAAATATACAATATTTAGACCATTACATGGTTTTAAAAGTAAACATTCTAATTATGTCCCAGTTTATTTCCTGTTGCAGTGTATGTGAATGACATCAGCTGACAGGAAGTAAACATGGACCCAAACTGTTGCCTAGCAACGCAATTCCCTTGCAATTCCCTAGAAATGCGCTAAAACTGAGCGTTTCAGACAGAGGGTAAATACAGGTATATTCAGCCAGACAGTATGAGGAAAATAAAGTTTTTTTAAACATTATAGCATGTAAACATGTTCTAGTAGAAACACAAAATACAAGTATGAACCTGAAAATGAGCATGATATGGGACCTTTAAGCTATCACACCAGAGGCTTAAAATAATTATATTTTGAGGAAAATTATCGTACGGGAGCCATAACCACAAAAACAAATAGGCGTACGACTTTTTGACACGCCTACAAATCCACCCATAATGTTTTTATTCATTTTTTTTAAAGCAAGCTGACATTGCTACGATGCGTGAGAGGGGGTATGTGTCCATAAGTACGTCAGTCTGACAATTTTTGTGATAGCCTAATATTAGAAAAAAAAACATTACAAGGCAGGAGGAAGAAAGAACGACGGCCGCGTGCTCGCGAGGAACATTCACCAAAATCATATCGTACACCAAGCAATGGTCATCTAGAAAGAGGTCACGTGAGAAGAGATGTGTCAACAAAGACCCACATTTCACTTACTGTGCGCAGACTAAAAACCAACTACTAATGGTAAGAGTCACAAAATGGTCAAATGATCGTACATATGGCATTATTGATTGTACATTGTACAGAGGGAAAAATTATCATACAAATACGATATTATTATCAAGTTTCTCCACGGGGTTGCGAAGCATGCCCGTGGTGTGTTTGTGTGTATGTGTGTGTGTGTGTGTGTGTTATGAATGTTATCGTGTCCTTATGCAAATTGCATACTGTTTCACCGGAAACAGTATGCAATTTGCATAATATTGGTTTCATACAAATGTTTTCGGACATACTAAAAAAAATCTCACATACTGTTTTAGCGTACTAAATAGCATGTTAGTGTGAAATTTCAGACCCAACGATGGCTTGTTGCTGATCACACACACACACACACACACACACTCACACAAACACACAGACTCACAGCCAGCTGCCGTATCCATACTGGATGTTCCCTCTGAAGACTGCAGACACATTGCTTATTTCCAAGGAGATGCCTTCACCCGGATGCAGTTCAAATGCACTCTGACCAATTGAAAGGTTGTGAATCTCCAAACTGTGAGTGGGTCAATGGAGAAACATTGTACATGTTATGACATGTTATGTGTCCATCTGTGTATGGTTGTGTGTGTGTATCCACTTACTTGTCCAGACCATATTTGACTGTGCCGACAAAGAGCAGGGATTTCTCTCCCTTCACACTTGGATATCTGGCATGTTGGAACGCTGCCTCGATCACTTTAGTGGTTTTCTCATTCACTGCCAGCAGCACACAAACACAGACACTATGGTCAAAGACACTTAAGGACAGGTACATGGCAGACAGCTGGGGAAACACATACCTAAGGCCTGTACTACGAAGCGAGTTCAACATACCCAGGGTATCTTCTCGTTATCTGGCTTCACTAACCCTAACAAACGAGATCACGCTAAACGGTCCTATGAAGTTGGTTATCAACTCGGTAAGTCAACCCAGAGTTTCTCCATCTGGCTGTGAGCGCATGCACATGAACGGGGCAGGGTTTGCAGCATCTGATCAATCACAGACATGGACAAGTGTACAGATTTTCAGACCGACAGAGAGAGAGGCACATTTTACAAAGGAAAAGATTACTATATTAGACAAATACGAAGAAGTTAAACACTTAATCAGACTAAAATTAACACAGTTGAAGCTGCCAAATGCAGGAAGAACAGCTGGTAAAAGAAAAAACTCCCGATGTGTGAATGCGTAAATTAACAGACTTATTAATTTAACGGAACACTCAAAAGTCAGAAATAGTCGTCTAAATCTAAACATACAGTGCCTTCAGAAAGTATTCAGACCCCTTCACTTTTTTCACATTTTGTTATGTTACGGCCTTATGCTAAAATCGCTAAAATTACTTTTTTCCCTCATCAATCTACACTCAAGACACCATAATGACAAAGTGGAAACTGAATTTTAGACATTTTTGCAAATTTATTAAAAAGGAAAAACTGAAATATCACATTTACTTAAGTATTCAGACCCTTTACTATGACACTTGAAATTTAGCTCAGATGCCTCCCATTTCCCTTGATCATCTTTGAGATGTTTCTCCACCTTGACTGGAGTCCACCGGTGGTAAATTCAAATGATTGGACATGATTTGGAAAGGCACACACCTGTCTATATAAGGTCTCACAGCTGACAACGCATATCAGAGCAAAAACCAAACCATGAGGTCGATGGAACTGCCTACAGAGCTCAGAGACAGGATTGTATCGAGGCACAGATCTGCGGAAGGCTACAAAAAAATTCTGCTGCATTGAAGGTATCCTAGAGCACAGTGGCCTCCATAACTCTTAAATGGAAGAAGTTTGGAACAACCAGGACTCTCACTAGAGCTGGCCGCCCGGCCAAACTGAGCATCAGGGTAGAAGGGCCTTGGTAAGAGAGGTGACCAAGAACCCAATGGTCACTTTGGTTGAGCTCCAGAGATCCTGTGTGGAGATGGGAGAAACTTCCAGTAGGACAACCATCACTGCAACACTCCACTGATCTGGGCTTTATGGCGGAGTGGCCAGACGGACATGAAAGCCTGCTTGGAGTTTGCAAAAAAGCACCTAAAGGACACTCAGGCTGTGAGAAACAAAATTCTCTCGTCTGATGAAACCAAGATTGAACCGTTTGGCCTCTCGGTCGCTCATCACCTGCCCAATACCATCCCAACGGTGAAGCACAGTGGTGGCAGCATCATGCTTTGGGGGTGTTTTTCAGCGGCAGGGACCGGGAGACTAGTCAGGGTTGAGGGAAAGCTGAACAGAGCAAAGTACAGAGATATTCTTAATGAAAACCTGCTCCAGAGCGCTCAGGACCTCAGACTGGACCAAAGGTTCACCTTCCAACAGGACAATGACACAGCCAAGATAACCCAGGAGTGGCTTCAGGACAACTCTGTGAATGTCCTTGAGTGACCCAGCCAGAGCCCTGACTTGAACCCAATCGAACATCTCTGGAGAGACCTGAAATTGGCTGTCCACCGACGGTCCCCATCCAACCTGACAGAGCTTGAGAGGATCTGCAGAGAAGAATGGCAGAAACTCCCCAAATCCAGGTGTGCAAAGCTTGTCGCGTCATACCCAATAAGACTCGATGCTGTAATCGCTACCAAAGGTGCTTCAACTCAGTACTGAGTAAAGGGTCTGAATACTTAAGTAAATGTGAGATTTCAGTTTTTCCTTTTTAATAAATTTGCAAAAATTTCTAAAATTCTGTTTCCACTTTCTCATTATGGTGTATTGAGTGTAGATTGATGAGGGAAAAAAGTAATTTTATCAATTTTAGCATAAGGCTGCAACATAACGAAATGTGAAAAAAGTGAAGGGGTCTGAATACTTTCTGAAGGCACTGTATGTTAGGTGAGTAGCTGGTGAATGGATCACACCGAATCAAGCCCATTGATAACAACATGGGGTGTTTGACTATTTCAACCTTCTCTCAGCTGCGTCCCCGTCTCGGTGTGAAACGAACTCAAGACCACGTAAAAAAAATAAATATAAAAATATAATTCAAAGTTGTAAGCACCCACAGCATAGAGCCAGCTGTCCTTCCTGCATTTGTCAGTTTAAACTGTGTTGGATTATGATTTAAACTTCTTCATATGTGTGTAATAATATCATACGCTGATCTTTTATCTGGAACATAACCTGCTCCGGAGCAGGTTAGCTGTTCAGCATAAGTTACCATGGGGATCTACCCTGGTAAGAAGTGATCCAGCTTCGTAGGACAGAAAACCCTGAAGGGTTAACCCTGAAGTTACCTCGATAACGCCAAATCCTGCTTCGTAGTACAGGCCTATGGGAAACTGGGGATTCAATTCCATATACATATAAGAAGCCAAAATTAAACAAGGGAAACAAGTTTACCCACTGGAATACCAAAAAAAAATCTATAATAACCTCATTAACCCATTAACCTACCTTAACAACTGAACCAGAAGTTTATGCTTCCAACATGGTAGACTGGCAGTCTCTACACATTATTTTACAGTGTTTGATACTGACCCTGGCTAAAAGTTAGAGGGGAGTCTGCTGAATTGTGGGAAATGCGTTTTGATTTGAAAACCACTTACACAAACATTATCACTGATGGGAAATCCATTATGAACTCATTTTAACAGCAATTTTGGCAGGTTGCTTAAAAATAGGATGAGAGGTTAACTTGATTAAATAGATGAATGAAGTAAATAGCAAAATAGGGTCAAAATGCCACTCACACACAACAGCTGCAGGGTGGGTGAGGCGACATACAGCTCCGGTGAATCTGTAGGCTGAAGCGGAGTCCTGCAGGCAGGCGTGAGACAGCCCAAACACAGAGAGGAACAGGAGCAGTGGTGGGAAAACATCACGAGGCATTGTGCAAGTGGATAATTTACCTCCTGTGGGAGTCGGTTGAGGTTTTTAACCCCGTGGACAGTTTGTTTTCCTGAGCGGTATCTTATCCGATCTCACTTCAGTTCCAGAGGCTTGACAATTTCTTCTTTTGGGTCCCTTTTAGACTCCAACTCCCGTATGCTGTGGCTGCTCTGCTCTCACGCATGTGACTACTGTATGAATTTCAAAATTTCAGCCAGCCTTTTTGGAACTTTCCTTGGTCTTTGCTGAGGGAACCCTATAGCCTACTAACCTTGTTCTTTCCACTGTCAGGGAGGGCTCTGCGTACTGCAACTATCTAGTGGAAACCCTTCATCCAATCAGAGATGGACTCACATTCACACTTGATGGACAAACAATGACTCAGATTTGTCTTTCATACAAGGTCCCCTGAAAGTAAACTGGTCAAAGTACAACTTCTTCTATGATGGGGGTGCTACAAAAAAACATGTAGATACACAAACTCTACAGCTTTTAACTATTAAGATGAAATACTGAGTACAGACATTTGATGTCCCATATTGTAAAAAGTGAGATTTTCATGTCTTTTATATTATAAAGCAGGTTTAAGTGCTAAAAAATAAATACTGTTAAACTATCAAAACACTTAATATTTCTGGAGAAATACACACAACCCGTATTCAGAAACTGTGCATTTTGAAACAAGCTGTCAAGATTTCTGTAATTTTGTGATGTCACAAATATACAATATTTAGACCATTTCACAGTTTTAAATGTAAACATTCTAAATGTGTCTCCGTTTATTTCCTGTTCCAGTTTATGTGAATGACATCAGCTGACAGGGAGTAAACATGGACCAAACTGTTGCCTAGCAACGCAATTCCGTTGAAATGCACTAAAACGGAGCGTTTCAGACAGAGGGCAAATACAGGTATATTCAGGAAGATAGTATGAGGAAAATAAAGGGTTTTTTGAACATTACAGCATGTAAACATGTTCTATTGAAGCACAAAATACAAGTATGAACCTGAAAATGAGCACGATACGGGACCTTCAACCCTTGTGTTGTCTTAGGGGTCAAAAATGACCCGCCACTATGTTTAACAGCATAGGAAACTCCCTTAATCATCTTTTTTCAACTTGAAATTCAATGACTTCTCCTAGAATGACCCCAACATGAGAAAAAGTTAAGCATTGCCTCTGTTCATATTTCCATAAAAGCTGTACAACAACAGGGGACAAATCTTGTCTTAGGGGTCATTTTTGATCTGGAAGTTATAAAGTCATTTTCATACTACAGAAACCACACACACACACACACACACATACACACACACACACACACACACACACAAACACACACACAAGAAATTGAGATTACGTGTGCTACTGATTGAACTCAGGGAAAAAGAAAACTTTCTCGCGAATGTGCAGCGTCTCCCCTCCATGACCCCACACCTGACTGAAGTTCACAGACAAAATACAAATAAGATCAGAGAGAATAAACATTTCTTAAAAGCACTGATTACTAATGGGGAATGCAGTCAGAGGCTATAAAGGTGCTGCAGATGACAGATCCCAGTACTCTCTTTACTGTAGCCATGAGTGTAGTTTCACTGCCCAGCAGGTTAGGGTTAGGGTTTTGATTCCACTGATTAAACACAGTCTTTCTGCACTGTGAAGAGGGAAAACCTAGATATTCACAACGTTTGTGATGAATGACAGGATGTTTCTGCATGCAAAATAGATTTGGGGTTTAAAATGCAATCAAGCTGCTTTATTTTAGGGGTTTAGTGAAGGCGGGTCATTTTTGACCCTTAGGACAAGTGGTGTATACAGAAAGTTAAGACATCACAAGGGTTAAGAAAACAGGGACATGTCCTTATCTTTTCAATATAGGCTATGGGTTGCATTAAGGAAACTACTACAAATTTATGAAAATAGCAAGTAGAGGACAGGAAGTTACAGCAGTGCTGAACAGATGCTGTATGTAGACTACAGTAGAAACATTACATGTCAGTTGGTACATTTCTATCACTCCAGGCTGTAGGTTTTATGAAAATGTAGGTTATCACAACCACAATAGCCTGCAAATGTGCCTTTACAACGTACAGAGACTCCAAATCCTCACAGTATAAACGCAGCCGACATGCTGAAAATGAGCATGTTTGAGTGATTAATTCAAATCTGTTCTCTCCGTAACAAGTTTAAACTTATTCCACTTTGCCTGTGGAAAGCACTGTTAAGTTCAGGTCCAACCTTCACTGAACAAAGACTCTTTCAACAAGTGCAGGCTCTCAGGGAAACTAGGTACAGAAGCTGATTGTAACGTGAACAACTCATTCCCTGGTGGTGAGTCCCTTAGAATCTAATCAATCTATTTGGTCTCCTCCAAACCAACCAGCTGAATGAATTCGGTTTTGCCTGAACTTTTTAGACGAGGGGAGGAAAAGGGGAGTTAGAGTAGGACACAAAAACAGACTGGAGATAACCAACAAAGGGAGTAACTGATCTGTGAGTGTGTGGCCCAATTCCAATCCGCCCCCTCCACCCTCCCACGCTGTGGTGTGAGTGAACTCTGTTTGTAGTCACACTCACAGCTGAATGAAGCACCGTCCTTTAAGGTGGAGGGTGTAAATGCAGCGGCCACTTCGGGACGAACTTTCCCCCGTGGGGAAATTGAGTTACGTTTTGCTCCCGTTATAGAATATAAATATGAATATATAAAAATAGAGAAATTCTAAGAAAATATAAATATTAAATATATAAAAACAGTGCAAATAATAATGCTGAAAAATAGGATATATACAAAAAATATAAATAAATGCGTTTTTTTTACTGTATTCGCTTTACCGCACCATTGTGACGAAAAGAGAGCTGAGCCAGAAGGCAAAGCTCTTGATCTACCGGTCAATCTTCGTTCCTCCTCTCATCTATGGTCATGAGGGCTGGGTAATGACCCAAAGAACTAGATTGCGGGTGCAAGCGGCCAAAATGGGTTTTCTCAGGAGGATGGCTGGCGTCTCCCTTAGAGATAGGGTGAGAAGCTCAGTCATCCGTGAGGGACTCAGAGTAGAGTCGCTGCTCCTTTGTGTTGAAAGGAGCTGAGGTGGTTCGGGCATTTGGTAAGGATGCCCCCCTGGGCGTCTGTGCAGGGAGGTGTTTCAGGCACGACCAGCTGGGAGGAGGCCACGGGGAAGACCCAGGACTAGGTGGAGAGATTATATCTCCACACTGGCCTGGGAACGCCTCGGGATCCCCCA
>CAKAOI010048545.1:24423-109342 GCA_916701655.1 Sebastiscus albofasciatus
TGCAAATAATAATGCTGAAAAATAGGATCTATACAAAAAATATAAATAAATGCGTTTATTAAAATGCAAGAATAGTGTAAAATAAGAATATTAGTTTAAATGTTCTGTATAAATAAATGCAGTGTCAATGCCGGAGTAAACCAGATTATTACACAGCTGAATTATTGCACTAAATTATTGCACTGTTAAGTTAGTATTGCACAGTTGAAGATATAATGAACTGTGGTGGTATAGCTCCTGAAAGGGGTAAACAATAATATATATATATGTGCACAACAATTTACAATCTAATGAACATGTCTACCGTTTTCTAGACTGGACAGGGGTATATTTCATCTTAAATACAACGTCTTTACTTTACCTCGTTGACGTCTGCATGACAATAAAGTAGAATAAATTAAATGTTTCTCAGTTTGAGCAGTTTACAAGTAAATGTTTGTACTGGTGGTCGCATGGAACTGATATTGGATCGTGTTCCATGACGGGGGGGGTACTGTATTCGCTTTACCGCACCATTGTGACGAAAAGAGAGCTGAGCCAGAAGGCAAAGCTCTTGATCTACCGGTCAATCTTCGTTCCTCCTCTCACCTATGGTCATGAGGGCTGGGTCATGACCCAAAGAACTAGATTGCGGGTGCAAGCGGCCAAAATGGGTTTTCTCAGGAGGATGGCTGGCGTCTCCCTTAGAGATAGGGTGAGAAGCTCAGTCATCCGTGAGGGACTCAGAGTAGAGTCGCTGCTCCTTTGTGTTGAAAGGAGCTGAGGTGGTTCGGGCATTTGGTAAGGATGCCCCCCTGGGCGTCTGCGCAGGGAGGTGTTTCAGGCACGACCAGCTGGGAGGAGGAAACGGGGAAGACCCAGGACTAGGTGGAGAGATTATATCTCCACACTGGCCTGAGAACGCCTCGGGATCCCCCAGTCAGAGCTGGTTAATGTGGCCCAGGAAAGGGAAGTTTGGGGTCCCCTGCTGGTTGAAGATGAGTGAGTGAGATGAGTCAGCATATTTGGGGTCAAAGATGGACCTAGCGGAAAATAAAAAAAAAATGTTGGCACAGTTATCCATCCTAAATGGATTGTAATAACGTTAATGCTAATTAGCAAAAGGTTAACTTGCCAACATGCTAAACTTACATGGCAACGGTAATCATTATACCTGATATCAATGCAAACATCAACGTGTTAGCGTGCTGACATCGACATAGGCTACAGCTCAAAGCACCGCTGTGCCAACGTACAGCCTGACAGAGATGCTAGCATGGCTGTAGACTCTTAGTGTTGTCTCAGGCCAACACAATGGGTCTCATCTTACAGGTAAGCAACTAGAGAATGTATTCAAGGTCATAATATTTGTCATGCTTCAGTACATGTGTGCCCATGACAAAACCAGAGACCTTTGTCTCTCTCTTTCTTTCTTTCTTTCCCACCTCTACAGCACAACAGCTGCTCTGCAGCTCACCTCAGCTCTTAGCTATGGCCTCCTAACAGCAGACATAAGCAGCAAAGAGAAAGAACGTCCTCTAAGGTAGAGGACATAAGAACCTGCCTGAAATATTCCTGATCAGCTCAGTTTGCACCGCTAACCCAGAGTAAGGGGCCGTTCACATGCCGCGTCTAAAACGTGTGGAAAACGCCAGCCGTGCTGCTTTTATCCTTTTATCCAAGGTGCTTTGAAGGTTGCGCTACTGTTGCGCCTGACGTTACTAAGCAGCCCAAAACCTGCGTGCTGCGATGACGATGATGAAGTTGCAGTAATGTGTCAGTAACAGCCTCACTGACTGAACTAAACAAAGTTAAAACAAAGATAAATGGATTTCCAGCACCGTACAGTAGACACAGTAGGCTACTGCTCGTTTTCTCTGTGCCAAGGTGGTTGATCTTTCAACTGGATGTTGTGACATCTTCAGACAGAAAGGGTGAAGCAACCACTAATAGTCCGTGGGACAGATGTAAAGCTCTGGGTAGCCCTGCACTAAAATGATTAACTTCTTCTCCATATGTAGACTGATATTTACGGAAGAAAGAAAAGATATCGGCTGTGATTGGCTATTCCTCATAACATGACATGCAGTGTGCACTGCAGCGCTCCAAAAGTTTAACTATTTTTATCTCGGTGCGCAGCCGTCGCATCCTGCCTGCCATTGACAACAATCCATTGACAACAATGGATTTGAGCGTGCAAAAGACGCAGCATGTGTACGGCCCCTAAACCAGTTTAGTGCGAGAGAGTACAAACAAAGACCATATTTTCAAACCCCAAAACCAGGACAAGTGTACTGCACGTTCATGCACGCGCCAATATGCACGCACCATAGGCGTTTTCATCAGGATGGCTAACTTGGCGCACCTGTGGCACATTTGAGCACGGAGTGGGCCCAGAGAAAAGGTATTATTACAGGGAGGGTGCATTAGAGGCTGTGAGTGCCAATCAGGACTTATCACACTTTCTCCTCCTTTAATCACAGGACTATCCCCCCCATAACGCACTGACAGTTTGGGAGTCCTGTAAAGAGTTTCCCTCAGAGGAAACGTATTGTTTTCTGGGACTACGTACATCATTTTTCAACTTGTTTTGTCTCAGTTATAATTAAAATCGTGGAGCTCAGACGACATTTTGGCCAGGATGGAGACACCGTCTGGGTGAAAGACTGACAGGAACAGACGGTCCTGAGGGAGTAATAAGAGAAGCAAAATGCCTGTTGATGCGCAGAAGGGACCGTGTAGAATAATTAATAAAAACGACACGTTTGATGTGCACATAAGCACAGGAAGGGTGGGGGGGGGTTCTGTTAGCTGTGTCCGTGCGCAATTGTGGCTTGACCGCGCAGCATCACTCTCTATAGAGACTGCAGCGGTGCACTATCTCATGCCCACAAATGGATTCATGAGTGGAACGTCACAAGTACAATATTATTATTTCAATTATGGTGAAAACCGGGACAATTTGTTAGTGACTGTTGAAAACCGGGACATTTAAGTGTTTTACAGATATGTGTCGGGACTCGTGACACGTCAGCTTGAAACAAAACCGGGATGTCTGGTCACCGTATCCAAACTACACAACTGGAACACCGAGGACTGCATCTTTAGACTGGAACCTAAACTTTTCCCAGCCTGGCTCCTCCACAACCGACAGAATCACCAGCTAACAAAGGAATTGCTTTTCTTCCATGGACTTGGTAATGTAACTGGGCCTACCTATGCACAGCATCAGCACAATGTACATGTACTGATTTGATTCAAAGCTATTCAATGAGTATTATGGTTGTGATATTCTTGTAGTCAGGAAACTTGGGTAGCTGGCTTTGCCACATTTGATGTGTTAGTTATGCTTCACACAGATAAAGGGTCTTGAATGTACACCCATCATCCTTTCTAACCCTGCGCACTATACTGCGATCACTTACATAAACTGAATTGGTTTTAATCACAGACACACACCCTCTGAGAGAATCTCAGAACTCCTGCATCAAACACTCTTTGTTCTAACTGAACATGTCTTCAGACAAGGACAAGGAGACCATGTGGCTGTTTTCCTGGCGGCCATCTTTGTAGTTAATAGTTAATATAATCAGTTTAATAATAATCATAATAACAGAGTTTTAATATTTTTTAAACCTTTTATTATCTTGTAAATAAATGATTGTGGAATATACATGCCGGTCTGTTTAATGTTGTACAAGAGTGAATAATGCGAACCGCAGCTATGTCAAAAACTACGAAATCCTTCAACTTACTAGCTATTTATACAGTGATTTATGGTTATAGTTATTCATTTAACGACTAATCAGAGTTCCGAACCGATTGTTAAGTATCTTCTATGAAACTATTCCTATGAGACTACATTATTTGGCTATCATGTTCGCTTTGTTTCAAAAAGTGGTGCCCTGAGGTGATTTAATGTAAATTTAATTATATTATTCAATAAAATAATTAATATTTTGATAATTACTAATAACTTTTGATAGCGATTTTAATGCCTTTTTGAACTAATATACCAACATAATTTGGTGCACCATTATTATTATTATATTTTGATGATTAAATATCAATTTAATTTTATTTATATTGATCATCTTTAACATTTGCTAATAAATAGATCAGCTCCTACCTGCGTCCTCAACAGTTCATACATTTAAACACGGGTTTAACAAACTGTGCTTGCACTGTTTATATTGAAATTAGTAGAAGCACTGTCCTCACCAACCATATCTGCAACAAGTCAACACAAAGAGTAACTGCTAGAGTTAAGGATATTTATTGTATCCATTATTAAAAGTCTCTTTTAACACACACATCATTCTACAGCATCCACCAATAAGCAGTTCTCACAGAAAGACAAACAAAAAAAGAAAATCCTCAAGTTAACATTAAAATGTCCAATTATAACATGGTGACCAATGTCACAAAGCACTATCATTCCCAAAAGGAGATCAGAGTGCTAACTTTACAGCAGGGGTTAATGCAGTACACCAAATGGATTGGATTACAAGAAGAGGGAAACTATTTTTCACCTCTTTTATTTAAAGGTGTAATACACCTGTTTAAGAGAAGATAGTAAACCCATTTAGTCCTCATTATAGATTAACAAAAAAAACATGCACTGAATACAATCCGTTAAAGCTTCAGTAGGCAGAATATTGTTGCATCGTTGGGCAAAAATTCCATAACAACCTTTCAGCATATTGTAATTCAAGTGTTCTGAGAGAAAACTAGACTTCTGCTCCTCCTCATGGCTGTGTTTTCAGGCTTTAGAACATCTAGCCCGTGACGGGAGACTTTGACCAATCACAGGTCATTTCAGAAAGAGCGTTTCTATTAAGCGTTCCTATTGGCCGTGCTCTGGCTGGTGGGCGGTGCTTGGTATTTAGTCAACTGATCTCAACATGGCTGTCGGGTCACAAACTTTCTCATTTTACAGCTAAACAGTACACTATAAGATGTTTCTGAAAACATCTGAGGAGAGAAATAGGCATTACAGTAACAGAATATTGATTCATATTTGCTAGTTTGACCGGTCGGAGTTCGCGAGTGACTGACAGCCGACTCTGTCTGTGAAATCCTGCAGATGCCGTTAAGAGCACCGGAGGACACAGAGGGACATGATTTTTTTTCAGATTACCTGTCTCATGCGCTACTGTCAGGATATAGTCATATAGTCATTTTATAAAAATATATATTTTTTGAATCATATTTTCTCCATTTCTACCAACTGAACTGGGAATGTTAACTGAATGAAGTTAAGACCTGTGGCAACAAACTATGTAGAGATGCCTGCACGGCAGCTGACACGTAAACTTGCCTTAATTCCATAGATCGTTTTTCAGCAATATAAATTATTCTAAAAATGTTTTTACTAAAGTAATATTTACTGTAATTTATGTACTTAATTTAAACTTCGTCCCATCTCTGAAAACAAACAGAAAAACAGCTCTGAGTCATCTAGGCATTATATATATTTAAATATGAGAAATCTTCCCATGAAGAATAAAAAAAATCACCCTCCATATGTAAAGAAGCTTGCATAAGATACATGTTGTAAAGTGCCTTGTGGATATATAATATATTTACAAAACTTTTTTTTTAACTATGGCAACATCATTAATTTACAGAAAATGTACCCAACGATTTGGCAGAGAGAAGCATTCTAATTTGCATTTGGTCACAATCACCATCATCCAACCGCACAATGAGAAAATCCACCCAAAACAGAACTGGTAAAGAAAAAGTCATACAATGTTATTTTCAATGTTGTCAATCAGAACTTCTGTTGCGAACTTTTAAGGTTCTCAATATGGAATTCACGGTACATCTATTGCCTAACTAACTAACATGCATTAAAAGGCACGCACGGCCGGCCCGGCGATGTCAACAAAGCACAGAGCAGCTCTGATTCCAACACACGCAGAGGGAGGGCGACTTCATTCTCTGCTCAGGGAGACATTACCCTATATAAATGCTCTGGATATTGAATTTAGCATCTTTAAAAAGGTATAATATGGAACCGTTGTGGGTTCTTGTTTGTAAACACACCACATTCAAAGTTGCCCCCCACCCCTCAGCTCAACGAGCCGAGAGGGAGAGACAGAGAGAGCAGCGATGGTGGAGCGAGCTATAGGGTGAATGAAAAGAGGGAGCGCCGTTAGTGAGAACAAAGCAGTGAATAAGAGAAATAAAATGTTATTTTCTGATTGTTTCACGGCGGTTACGTTCTAAAACACAAAACTAACTCCGCACAACCCTGTGGCAAGGTGCCGAGTTGACGGATTTTTAATGAATGCAGGCTTCCTGTGGCTCAGCGCTGCTCTCATCAAACTACAGACACATACAGATCATAGCTGGACTCACAGCAGAGAGAGGAGCAGGGGGGATCACTGGAACCCATGAACATAACACAACCCATTATCATCCATCAAATACGGCCGCTTTGTTTGTGGAGACTTGTGTCTCGGTATCAGAAGCCGAGGGGGGTGACACAGTGGCGGTATTTGACCACCTGAACGGGCTGCACACCCTGCACACTGTTAATGGCCCCACGTGGGGCCCAAAGGCTGTTGGCTGAAGCCCAGCAGCGTCCCACGTAAAGCAACATAAGAAGAAAAATCCAGGCAGAGGGCTGCAGGGTCTCTGCAGAAACAGACACCAGCACACACTGCTAGCGGGGCATCAGTGATGATTGAGAGGGATTCTTTTTGCATCAGTTTATACATTGTTTTTTTAGTTAATTTTTGCACATTATACCTTTGAGTTCCAGTCACGGTGGGTTTCTGCTGACATTGAGGCTGTTAATGTTCACTACAGTGACTGTATGGAAGCAAATAAATGCCAAAGTAATGTGAATCTCATCTTGTATTTTCGGATAAATCTGAGCTAAGTTATTTTCTGACTTTACTTTGTTTTTATATCGAAGAGGAACCTATTGAATTTGTGTACCTTGTATATGGTTATTTTGAATATTTTGAGTATTTTAAGAGACAAACCAAAAAACTTGAAAGCTTTTGTTTTGTCCATCTTCAAATAGTCTATTTAAAAACAAACGATCCATAAATTCAGATAGATTTTTGTCAAAGTCAAATATTGTAATGCTATCAATTCAGCTCAAATTCTTTCAGGCTTTCAGAGTCTGTCAAACAAGTAAAAACTAAATCTGACCTACTTTTACAGCTGGAATCAAACCTAGGCTCCATGCATGGACGGTTTGTAAAGACCAAAATAACTCTGCTCCTGGAAAAAACTGAATTTAGATTCAAAGAGCCATAAGATACAGCACTGAGTTCTGTCTGTGCGTGATTTTCACTTCACTCATATAATCATTATTAGTGTGAGAGTATTGATCCGGATCACATTCTTCATTATGAAAACTCAAGACACGTTGATTTAGAATCAGAGGATCAGAAAGCCCATGTATATAAACCTCCTCACGGTAAGAAACATGTAGGTGCAATAGTCCAACAGTGTCAGCTAAAAGGTTTATTTTTTACCCTCAGCTGCCACCTACTGTTGTTTCATGGATGAGGAACCATCCAGGTAGCTGTACTGATTTCACAAGGCCTTGTCACACAGTGAAAAACCTTGGGGGTGTGGTAAAAACCCACAATCAGGAGACAGATGTTTGGTCAGATGGAACAATGCATTATGGTTAGAATGTTGTCTGATGTTTCTAGTGCTTTTTTTCCTGTCCACATTTTTGGAAATTCAAGGGGTCTGGCATTGCTTTATTTTTGCTGGTGTTTTAACTTTTGTGTTTCACACTCAGAAGGAAGACCAATGTCACACAGGAGCTCTTCAAAACTACTGTCAATACGGAGGTGCAAGTCATTGTTGATATGCACACATACAATGCCCTTGTTTCGATTTATTCTTGAGTCGACAGCTTGAGACATCTTCCCTTTTTCTCTCGTCTTCAGAGATTATTGTTCCCCACTGAAAAATAAAAATAAAAAATGTCTGCTGTCTCTATCGATCGGTGGTCAGTTGGCCATACCCTGAGGAGCCTCAGGTATGAGAGAGGAAAAGAAAGTTTTGAAGAAAACCCAGGCTGTCCACACGACTGACACCCTGTGAGGAGGCACTAAAACTGCCGTCATTGGTCCTTGTCCGTCTGGTCCGTCCGCTGCAGCAGCAGCAGCTTCCTCCCTTTGTCTGTCAGCGATCTCGTCCACCTGAAAAGACAAGAAACAAAGTCATCATACAACGATGATTCATGTCAGTGGGTTTTGAAAGTGATTTTCAACTTAAGTATACTATTTCAATCCACAGATCAACCTATAGTGGTTTATTGGGCCTATTTTGATTAGATTCGATTCCACAGTGGTATTCTATTACCAGGGCTCCAGACTAACTTTTTACATTTAGGTTACCAAATTTAGGTGCACAAAAAATGTTTCACCAGACCTTTTGGTGTCGCAATAATACATTTTAACCTATACATGTATATCATACATCGTTACCTTTTTTGTCAGTTCCCATACACATTGGTAATTTGCTAACACATTATGTAAATGATTGTAAACAGGAATAAAGGTGCAGATAAATGTTTTTTGAGTCAGATGAGGCCATCTCTGCTGAAGATGTTGGATCAGAAGGGCACTGGAAGTAGGAGGTCTAAGGGGCCATTGGCGGATTTGAAGCCTCGAGTTTGGCATCATGGCTGTCACCATATTGGCATCATGGCTGTCATCATCTTGGTTATTTCAAGTCCCCAGGAAGGGCGCCTGTCGCTGATCCCAACTTTTGTAGTGGCCAAACGGCGGTACTGCAACTTCTGTGTCCGTCACATGATGCCATCGGGCCCAAAAAGAATTTTTCCCATACACTTACATTGGGAAAGAGACGTCTGTAACTCAGCGGATAATTTATTTTGAGGTGAATCAACTCCCCAGTACGAACACCTAAATAGCCCTTATTTAAAAAAATACGTTTTTAAAGTTGTAAAATGCACTAATAGCCGATTATAGTAGTTATAGTATATTATAATAGTTATTTCCCTTCCTCCGTCCATGTGAGTGAGACCCAGACCGAGGCTGGAGTGCAAGCCGTGACGACGGCGTGACGTCGGGACCCCGTGACTGAGTCATGTGACCAAGCGGACGCTACTGCGCATGTTCCATGTGCCCAAGATCTGGGTACTTTTCCAGACGGAAGTCGAGCCATTTAGGCTTCATGCGCCACTGAGCAACTCTCATAGGAATGAACGGGGCTCCACCTCCAACGCTGTATCCATTTCTCTTAATACATCTATGGGTTATTTGCAACCAGAAGTGACACAAGAGGGTGGAGCTAAGCACAACCAAACACTGAATAAGACATTTTTAGGCGACCAAAAAGATTACAATTAACTTCCATGAAATGGAAACACACTGTGAAAGGGTTAAAGATCTAAGACAAAAACACGGACAACTCCCAGACCTGACAACGCCGTGGTAGGGACCTGCGATTGAGACCATAAATGTGAGAAGTAGGCTCATTTTCTCATAGACTTCTATACAATCAGACTTATTTTCGAAACCAGAGGAGTCGTCCCCTGCTGGCAGGTTTAAGGCACTTGAGCATTGGCTTCACTTCACTTTTCAGAATTGGAGGTTGCCGCCTGACACAGACGTACGCACGGACTGACAACATGAAGACATAATGCTTCCGGCCACAGCTGTCGCCAGCGCAGTGGGATAAAAGTCTAGGAGATGCTTTCTTACTGGATTTGGGTTTCTGTTCTCGTTCTGCTGGTTGTGCTGGACCTCAGGAGGCTGCTGCTGAGGGTTGGGTCCTTGGACCTGCGCTTGCCTTCTGAAGGGAAACCAACCAACAGTATGTCTGTGGAGGAGAAACGGGAGACGAAATATGTTTATATGAATGCAAGAAAAATCGTATTGCTATGTGAACAGCAAAAAACAAGTTCTGGGGTTAAAGCTATCCAACAGCTTTAAACTAAAGCCCATGAACTATCTTTTGAGGTAAACACTTACTTAAAAGATATACTTGTCTAAAAGATATACTTGTCTAAATCTTGTAATGTCAAAAGTGAAGCAAAGCTTCAGAGAGTGCTGCAGGGATGACGTGTTTTTTTTAGGCCAAACAGGAAACAGCTGGTGCTTGGTTTTGGCTCAACTGGTTTCGACATGGTTGCCGGGTCACAAACTTTCTCATTTTACAGCTAAACCGTGCACTACAAGATGATTCTGAAAACATTTGAGGAGAGAAATAGGCATTACAGTAACAGAATATTGATTCATGTTTGATCAGCGCTGCCTAGTTTGAACGTTTGATACGAGTTTCAGCTTCACGACGTTTTTTTTTTCTTCTTCTGAGAACAGCTGCCTGCTGCACACACAAGATTAATGAGGATAGAAAGTTATGTCTGGTGTTTATGTCTCTAAACATTAACCTTCCAGCTGTTGCTGGTGAGTAATCATTAGTCAAATACATACTGACTGTAACCTGTTATCAAAGGGGCGGGCTGTGTCCTTCAGAAACAAACACACAGTTTCTCTCTTCAATTTTGGCTGAATTCATTTCTTTTAGAAAACAATGTATTTTTCTCTCACTTTCAGCAATTTGTTCTATTTTGCTTTCCCCTTGACAAACAGACACACTCAATATACTTCTAAGCCTATCTGCTCCATGCCTGAGGAAGGAGATGTATATTTGTGTCGGGGTGAAGGGTTATGTAACAGCTAACAAGAGTGTGAGAGCGGAACATGTGACCTGAAACTGATGATATCAACACTGCCGATGTGGAACGGGCTGTCAGATGGACTCTGACCCATTAATATTGTTAACAAATCTGAAACTGAGCAGTGACATATCAAGGACTCAATTACAGTTATTATGGGATGCAATAGGAAATAACCAATATGATCATTTTCATACGCTGGAACAAAAAGGAGATACCAAGAAACACACACCAAGATACACATTCAGGATAAATAAATACATGGAATACGTGAAGACAGTGTTCTTCAAACAAATGATATCAAATCTTGTTAGCTTTGTGAATGAATGTCAGTGATGTTCTTCTTTTTTCAGTTCAATGTTTTACAGCTATCAGGTGATTTGAATAAAAACAGATTAAAAGGATGTGAGTAACCACATCCTGCTGCAGTGCACAGATGGAAAGCCAAACAAACAAGCTAAGATGGCTGATAAAGTAGAGATGCACAAGTTCCAAGTTTCGTATGTACCAGAGACTACGTTACATTCTCAGCTGGCTTAAGTGACATCTCTCTATTACTGATATCATTGAGACTGCACAACTTTTATTCAGTTGCTCTTCAAAACCCAAGCCAAGCTCCTGTGTCTTGCTTACCGTCTGCTGGTTAAAGCGAAGGGGGTTAGCCCGGTCGCAGGAAAATAAGATGGATGAAATAAGACTTCAGGCTAACCCAGCAACAGGTGATCACACACTGTTGTGCCCACATATTTACAGAGACCTGGTTCCATCATTGAATCCTGGATCAAGCTGCACTTGACAGGCGGACCACAGGACAGAGTGCAGGACTCCAGCGTGATGAGAGGAGGTGGACTCTGGGTTTACGTCAATGATGCTAGGTGCTCAAATGTAGTCCAAGTTGATGGACAATGTTTCCCTGATGTTGAATTTTTAACGTCAAGGTGTTGGGCTAGATTATCTGCCCAGAGAATTCTCCCGTGTTTTGGTTTGTCATGTTTTTCTTGCCAGCAACACATGAGGACCTCAGTTAAAATCCAAAAAGCCTAAAAGTCTATCTGAAATCAGCACCTACCAGTCACCAACCGAATGTTTCCTCAGACCGTTTGTCAACTCCCCGATGCCACTATAGCAGGTCTCTGTCTGAAAAATTCTCTCTTATTCTCAAACAGATTTGACAAGACAAGCACTGTACATACAGATAGAATTAATAATGGAAGGAATGTTGATACTTTTACCAATGGGCCAAAAAGTTGTCTTTTTTCTTGTCATCACAAGCAATACACTGAACTCAGCTGCTCTCACTTGTTTGTTCTAATATGAAGCTTTGGTATAACAGGTTTCAAGGGTAAACATCCTGAAGGCTGAGCACACGCACGCGCGCGCGCGCACGCACGCACGCACGCACGCACGCACGCACGCACGCACGCACGCACGCACGCACGCACGCACGCACGCACGCACGCACGCACGCACGCACGCACGCACACACACACACACACACACACACACACACACACACACACACACACACACACACACACACACACACACACACACACACCAGCTATTTTGTGACACAGAAGAAGTTAATGATGATTACCAGTAAGCCTGGGGAGATTTGTCGACGTAGCCGCCGTAATCGATTACGTAAATATGCCGATTACCGCAACGTGCGTCGACGCATCAGATGACGTATTGTCCAAGCATTGATTTTGATTCCCCCAGAGAGCGAGAAGCGTCAAAACAACTCGCCCACGTTCATCAAAAAAGTGTGGGAATATTTCAAACAGAGAAGCAACAATGTGGTGCTCTGTCAGTTGTGCAGAATGGAGATGGCGTACCACAGCAGTACAAGTGCAATGCACGAGCACCTGAAAAGAAGGCATCCCGGAGCGCTGAGTGAAGAAGACCGCAGCAAGACACCACCGTAAGTCCTGTTTACTTTCTCCTCACCCAGGCATGATCTATTAAGATTGTGAAAACGCGGGCGTGTTTCTGTTAGCAGTAGTCATTTAAAGTTTGTTTTTAAAATGTTTCTTCATCACCACCATGTTAAAAGTATTTTATGGACCACTGTTATGGTAGCGTACCGTAGCATACCGTAACGTTACACCATGCGTCATCTAACATCGGCCGTTTTATATTTTCTGTTTACTTTAACGGCGATGTATGAGTGAGAAAATGGCTTAAAGTAACGTTACATATTGTTCTACAGTCTGTGACAGTTAATCTGTGAATAGTTTCAATTATTTCTCTCTTTCTCCACACTGATGCAAAAGTACATTTGCTAGTGTTTATCTTACCTGCATATTATTACAGTGATGAAAAATAAATCCATGTCTAAATCATTTTATTTTATTAAGTTAATACTTAAGTAAAAATACTGATTATTATTATTATTAGCCTAATGTCATAACACAACAGTGATGTGGAAATTAGACTGATTTTATGTGCCACTGTTATTGTTCTACTGGGCTTCTGTGTCTCTTTTTCAGGATGAGACAAAGCAGTGTGGAGGACTTGAATTACTAAATGTACATTGCGTTGTATTCCTTTTACTTGAATTTAACAAGCTCTTGCTTTAATTTTATTTTGGAGAAAATTTCATGTTGGACTGTAAACAGATTACCAGTAAAGACTGGGCTAGTTTTTGTTGTGAAATAATGTTCTGCAGTGCATATTCTATTCTTGTTTTATGTATATGTTTATAAGAGAAGATGTTTGAATAAAGTATTGAAATAATAATGAAACAAGTTTTTGATATTTATTTGGGTAAATTAATTGAATTTTAACATTTTTTTTCAAATAATCAATGAATTAGTCGTTAGATTAATCATTAGGCCCTAGAGTTGTTTTAAATGATTAAAATGGAAAATGTGGTGTTTGCCCTTGCCTTTGAGAGAGGCTCCGCATGCAAACACAAGCAAATGATAAGGGCCAGTAAGGTTGAGAGCTCCAGTGGAGTGCTTTGAAGTAAGTCACTCAACCCATAACAATGCAGTGAAGCATTTCAGCCAAGTTTGGTGGTTGGACTTGTTGTCAAAAGTAGAAAGCAACAGTTTGAACTTACAGGTACATGAGGAGGAGGGTGCTCATCACCAGCAGAAAGCGACTCAGGTTGGAGTTGAAGTACACGATCACGAGCAGGACGCTGAATCTTGCGGCGGAGTACAACCAGTCCAGCCAATCGCGCTCCATATCCTCCTCGTCCTCCATTACGGGCCCGCCCTGCGCGTTCATCCGCATGTTCTGGTTGGCCTCCCCGGGGTTGATGAAAGCGGCGTCCTGCACTGGATTCTGATTCGCTGGCAGGTTGTTGATGGGGTTCTGATTGGCTAAGGGGTCTGGGACGGGTACTTGGTGGGCGGGAACGGGAGGGTACTGGCCAATGGTTGTAGCTGGCGCAGAGGGGACAGTGCCTGCTGCGGCCAACGCTGCATGGCTGTTGGTGGAAAAACATTCAGGGTATTAGAAACTAGCCGGACAAAGTCATCCGTGGCCATGTCGGACCACAATCAGAGACTGTGAGGCTAAAGGAAGAACTCACACCAACAGAAAAGTAATTTTAATTAAAAATGTATAAATGCAAACTCACTATTGCATGTAATACTGCCTAGCGTAGACATGCTGAAGCCACAATAGCTGTTGAGGGCTGTACAGAGAGTAGGTGGGAAAGGCTGGTTGGGTCATCTGTGGTGCTCCAGGCCTGCAGGGAACCAAGACAGACTGTTATTATCTGTTCAAACCTAAACACATCCATTTATATTTCATCTTCTCTACTTATATTAGAAGGGACTACAAAGCTCTGTTTTCACACATCTAATTAGGGTATCTGAATTTCTTTGAGTTGAGACATCTTAGGTGCAAATCAAGTGTGTTTCAATAATGGTTTGACGTGTCCTCTTTCACTTCCCCTTAGCACTTGGTAATGTAGCCGCATGTAGAACGAGGCTTTCAAAATGAAACACACTCTTGAGGAGCCTGAATAATTGATAGTAATACATGAATACCTTTACTTGCCTTAACACCAAATATCACATGATATCTTATCGCACACTGATAGAAAACAGTGGAAATGGTGAAAGATCACAATGCATTCAAGGTCAATTTAGGCCCTTTGGGTATCATCATTCTCGACTTGCTCCCTCAGCCTTTCAAATGTTGATCTCACTCAAGTCCACTTGAGTTTTCAGACTGATGAAGTGTCACTTAAAGGCAAATTTTGCCACCTTTTATGTGGATGTCTAATCAGTTCTGTTGGTAAATGTAGTCCACTGAAGAAATAAATTCCCCAGTGCTGCTATATTAACCGAGAAAGCTGATTTCGCCAGCTGCGAAGCCGTGCTGGCTGTGCCTACATGTACCAGGATGCATTGCGTGCGAGCAGCGAGTTCGCTACAGTTCAAGCAATACATAATTTCTTCCATTGTGACTTACATTGCAGCAGCAGGCCATGAAGGAGCTCCAGGTGGAGATGCTGGGCTATGTGTGTGAGATGGAGCAGCAGCAGCAGCAGCTGTAGTTGAAGAGGTATGCCTCCTCTGCCTCAGCGTCGGTGTGCTTGGGGTCTGGACTGTGGTGGGGGGGCTGCTGGGACTGGGTGAAGCAGAGGCTGCCAAGGGCCTCGGACTGGAGGGACGTGGCGGCTCCGTCTCTTTGGTCTGCAAAAGCCAAGAAGAGTTTGAAATAGTTCAAAGTTTGAGCAATATCTGTCACTCCAGAAAACCCTGATAAGTCTGTAGACATGAGTTTAATCGTCTAGGATGTACAGTCACTTGGAAGTTTCGCAGTATTAGTTGAGGCAGAGCAGGACACTTGAGAGGGTTGTGGAACTACAGCGAGTCATCTTTAGCTGTACTTTTGAAACTGTTGCTGGTTTCAGAAGCTGATGACAGCTGATGTGAAACAGTTCCACTCCACTGTGGAACTGGCCTATTAGTTAGTGATATCACCCCCCAACTAAAAGGGCATCTTGGTTTGATTACTGCTAAAGTGTCCTTGGACATGACACTAAATATCTGCAGGGCACCAAAACCTGTCTGTCCCTTACCAGAGGACAAAAACACAATTTCCCACTTGAAAAAGTACTTTATGAAAACACTGCCTAGGTTCTGAGGAAAGTTGAATATGAGTAAACATCATCATCTCTCACCTTAGGTCTAGCTCCCAGGAGTTCATGGGGTGGATTCCTAAAAGCACACACCAGGTGCAGTGTGGGAATGGAGTCAGTCTGAGGAAGTAGAGATAAATGCCTGATTAGAAAAGCTACATGGTAAAACACACGGATACATTCAGTATGAGCACCAGCTGTCTCAACCAACGTTAAAAACAACGGAACCAAGACTTTAAAGAGCTGTTCTACTGACAATGAAGCTTTCTAAACATGTTGATTGGTTAACAGACCTGTACACAACCACACAACCACAACCACACACACACACACACACACACACACACACACACACACACACACACACACACACAGAGAGAGACACACGCACACACACAAAGCCCTCTAAACAGAACACAACAGGTGGTGTGGTTGACGTCCACTTTGAGGACTTTGAATGTTTTTCGGTGTTGGGGTTGTCTTATAGCTGGTATTATGTCATCTCCAGTAATAGGAGCCTCTACTGGGATTCACATACAATAACCACGAACCAGACACATGAAATATTATACTGTATGGATTTAAAAAGCACAACAACCCTTTCACCGGCTATTTATTATCAAAAAGGTTGGGGAGAGCAAAGCAAGCCAGATTCAACCTCTCTAGCCAGTTTGTCGCCAGTATAACAGCAGCATAAAGGCATTTAATCTGTGATGAAAATGTCAAGTGAAGTCAATTTTATTTATATAGCCCAATATCAAAAAATCACAAATTTGCCTCAAGGGACTATACAATCTGTTCAGAATTCAACCTCTATCCTTAGACCCCTGATTTGGATAGGAAACCACCCCCCCAAAAAAAACACGCCAATTAAGTAGTGTTTGTAAGCACAGCCATGTGCACTTACTAACAGACAAACTCAAATTCTCACACATACTGTACCTGTCTGAAGAGGTCTTTAATGTGCAGATGATCTGGCAGCAGTTTACCAGCATAGATCAGTCTCTGGTCGCTCACAGCCTACAGAAAACAACAAGTAGGTTTCAATTAGTTCAAACTTTTGGTGAGTTACATATTCTATCTGCCTAGTGGCTAGATTTGGGAGATGTTTCTGCAGATGGGACAACAACCTTCAGTGCCAGTGATCGATTTTTTTGGGCATAAATCTGAAACCATGTAAGTTTTTCATTCCTGAGGACAGACAACGACAAGACCAGCTGCTAAGTGGAACAACTGGCCCGAATTTGTGTTGTGGCTCAAACTTTGCCTTTCACTCAGTGACCACCAGCCTATCAAAACAAAACAATGGCTTTGCATCAAGTAGAGTCCTGACCGGCTATTACAACTATTTTAATTGTATGTAACACATGTTTGTATGTATTTTCATTGTAAAGCATGCTGTAATCTCTGGGTTTGATCAATGTGATACAAATACAGTTTATTATAATAGTCTCAATTATGTCTTTATTTATGTATTTTTTACATGCACTGCAATTTCATTAATACTGGTGACTCAGCCTTGTCTCAGCTTAAGCACATGGCTAATTTTCCCAGGGCAGGACAGATTTGATCTGAAATCATTAACTTTACTTGTCACTTGGACTGCCTGGCCCCGCCTCATCTGTACACTGTACACTTGTCATCATCCCGCAAAATCAACATTTTTATAACAGAATATACCAGACTAGTACAATCCCAAGGACACACAGACATGTGCCACAGACTAGATAACATACAAACTACTGTAACAGCAGTAGATATGACTCTACAGAGTTAACCCCCGGCATTGTCCCATAAACTGATGCCTGGTGGGGGGGGCAGTTTAACCTATATAATATCCCTACACATTCTGTCTGTTCAGAGTCTGTCTGTGCAGCTCCTTTACAAGTTGGTTAATACCTGTGCAGGTGAGGAGTGAGCACACACAGAGAGAGAGAGAGCGAGAGAGAGAGAGAGAGCGAGAGAGAGAGAGAGAGCGAGAGAGAGAGAGAGAGAGAGGCTGACAGTCAGCTGGCTCGTGTCTGGACATTCCAGCACACCTCTCACTACTTCCGTTAACTACTTCCGCCGACATCAGCCAGCTAACTTGAACTTCTTCGCCTCCTAGTAACTCACCGGTGTAGTTGAGTAAAAAGTCGACAAATGCGTCTTTAGGTCCCTTACAGTCCAGTTCAGGTCGACGCCTTCGACACGTTGGTCCTCCCGAGCCTGGTTGGGCGTCTTTATGAGAAGAGTGATGGTGTTTAGTTGAGAGTCTCCTTCATCCATTTTACTGTTTCACTGACACGTCCCTTGTTGTTGTCTCGTGTTTATGGTGCTGCTGTTTACTCTCTACAGCTACTGTCGTCAAAAACAACAAGAGTCCTCTGGTCACACTTTATCAGCAGATAGAAGGAAAACACACAAATAGTGTCGTCGAAAGAGAAACTTTAGGACTCGGCTGGATGTGGAGGCGCCTCTCTGCTGGCTGGAGTCAGTAGCTGGCTGCGGAGCGAGGAGGAGGAGGAGGAAGGTTGTTTCCAAACACACGGTGGCCGCTCCTGATTGGTTACCGTCTGAGCTCGTGCTCAGACGTGCAGGCTGCTCGGGAAGCGTTTCGTGAAGGCGAAGGCATGACCCGCCCTACTCTGCCTCTGATTGGCTAGTACTCGTCCCCTTGGTTGGTTGGATTGGTTAGGTTCAGGCATGAGGAGTAGAGATTGGTTAGGATGAGAGTATCAGGGGAACCAATCAGAGGCAGACAGGGGCAGCTAGACAGCATAGTAATAGGCTCGTTGGAGATCAACTGCGACTCGCCTGGAAAGTTTTTTTTTTATTCGTTATCAAAAAAGTACACACAACAAGGCACTGTCAACTATAACAGTAAGAAAAACAACTTTAGGTTGAGCATGGGCAACAACATATATCAAAGATATTCAAAGTGAATAGAAATAAAGTAAAACTGGTCAAGGAACAAGTAATAAAAAATAATAAATGAATAAAAAAAACACATCACATTAAACAAAAGAAACAGGGCTCATCTCAAATTAATTTGTACATATCAAATAAAGAGAATAATTTAACAGTCATAATCGACAAAGATTTACTTAGCAGTTTTTCATACTGGTCAGACAGGGTTTAATTTTGAGGTATTTGCATTTATGTATAAAAACAAATTACTTAATAACAATAAAATATTGATAACAAAATCCAAATTCTGATTCACAGCAAAGATACCAAATCTGTCAGTCTCTGTCAGTGGTGACAGCTCAGTCCTCTTGGATTGTAACCAGCTCTGCATGTCATTCCAGAAAAACTTCCCTGACTCACAATGAAAAAACACATGTTCCAAACTTTCAATTTCACTTTCACAAAATACACGGTTATTCACATCAAAGTGAAACCTCAGTCTTAAGAATTCGTTCATTGGGTAAATCTCATTTAGAAGTTCACCTCTTTCACCTTAGGAGGGAGAGGGAATGAAATATATCTTCTCTGTATTATTTTAACCTCTTCAGCTTCAAATTCAATGAAAACATATTTTTTCTTAACTGGGTTACAGGGAAGTATTCTTTTGACAGAATATTCCTAATAACTTTGTTGGTAATCTTGCTGTCACACAAGTCAATTTCTTCTATACAGAGCTGTCTTAGAGGAGATATTTCAATACAAGATGTCTTCTTTCACCATTGATCTAAGGGCTCGCCTGGAAAGCAGCAGCAGCAGGCAGTGACTAACAGCTGCGGTCAAGTCGGACAGTTTCCAGCATGGTTTCCAGCCAAGCCCCCAGGAAGAGCGCCAGTCATTGATCCCAACTTTTGTAGTGGCCAAACGGCGTACTGCAACGTCCGTGTCAGTCACGTGATGCATTGGGCCCACAAAGACTTTTTCCCCATAGACTTACATTGGGAAAGAGATGTCTGTAACTCAGCAACTCATCATTTTTTTTTTAGGTCAACTTCCCAATATGAACACTCTAATAGCCCTTATTTAAAAAAATAAGTTTTTAAAGTTGTAAAATGCACTAATAGTCAAATCCAGATTTATTTCCCGTCCTCCGCCCATGTGAATGAGACCCAGACCGAGGCTGGAGCACCAAGCCGTGACAACGGCGTAACGTTGGGACCCCGTGACCGAGTCATGTGACCGAGCTGACGCTACTCCGCATGTTCCACATGCCCAAGATCCGGGTACTTTTCCAGACGGAAGTCGAGCCATTTAGGCTTCATGTGCCACTGAGCAACTCTCATAGGAATGAACGGAGCCCCGCCTCCAACGCTGTATCCAGTTCTCTTAATACATCCATGTTTCCAGCAGCCTTCAAAGAATTTACAGTAAGTCACAGGAAAAGTCACATCCTGTTAGATCCGATTTGTAGGCTACTTGTAGTTTACAGACCACGTTCAGATTTATTTACATTTGTTTGTAAATTTATGTGGAAATGTGTGTGTATCTGGCATTGTACTGTATTCTATCCTTTATTAATTTTATGTCCGCCTTGTAAAGCACATCAATAAATAGTTAATATTAAAAAGGGATTTACAAAAAAAAGCTAAAGCTAAATGGGGAAGCTAAATGATTTAGCTAATTAAATAGCTAAATCATTTAGTAAAAGCAGAAGGGGAAATGCTAATGGAAATGGGAAAAGAAGTTGCCCTTTTAAATGCCTGATTAAAGCCTGCATTTGTAATTCAATTTGTGAGTGCAGTCATTTATTTCTCATTTTAAACTTCATTTTCAAATAGAATTTTAAATTCCATTATCTATTTATGAATTCATTAATGTATTTTTAAATTATGTACTTATTGACTGTTTTATGGTGTTTTAGTAAATACCTTTTTTAATTTGAACTATTTATTGATGGATTAATATTTAATTTATAAATTATTTTTTATAATTCTTCTTTTTATTGCCCATTAAAATGTCAAACAATGAATTACGTTGTAATTTAGCCCATTTATTCATAGATTCATGAATCAATTCGTAAACAAATTCAGTAATGGGTATTTTTTTGTACAATTAGTTATTAATTAATTAAATTCTTTATTACCATTTAAGTGACTGTTGTGGTCCTCCCTATTTGCGAGGGCAAAAATGAAAAGACCTCTCACTCTGTCCTCATTTTCAGCAAAGAGCAAACATCAAACAAGAGCACTTTTTTTCTGACAGCAAAACCTGTTTATCCACTGAAGTTGCATCAGTTATGTTACATCAGCTGTAAATCGACTTGCAAATGATCTCAAGCGGTGATCCAGTAGCTATTCAACACACTATGGAGTATGGGTATTTGAGTGTCACTGCAAACACAAAAAAAAAAGTAGGCTATTATAATACTGCAGACGTTGGATAACAAAACTACAAGACTGGATGTCAGAAGCTCTCCTCAAAATCATAGTGGTTTGGTTTGGCAATTAACACTGAAAGAGAATGTGTGAATCAGAATATCATATACAGCACTTTAATTGCAACATGTCAAAAACATATAGAGATTATACATTGTGGTATGGCATACGGATGACAGTGTTCTACTGGAATAGCAATTCTTTTCTTTTTTTTAATGCTGTTATCTTAAGATCACAAGCTAATTATGTGGTTATCTCGAGGAAACAAACGTTGTTATCCATTATCAGGAGAAAACAAAAAGTTGTTTTCTTATATTACTTATAATGTTTGTGTCAAATCAGTCGAGGGTAAAGGCATGCAAACGGCCCAGATTAAGCTGACAGCCCTATCAAGCCTGTCAGTGATGGACTTGGTGAAGTTGACGGAAGGATACATATCTGACTACATCCGTTTTTTTAAATAAGGTGTTAACAATATGGAGATAAGATTAAATGGATTATATTCACAAGCAGTATAAAACATGTTAAACAATTAAATAGAAAATACCACAAAATTGTGAGGCAAATGTCTTTATTCTTTGATTTTTGGTTGCTGGAAAAAAAAAATACAGAAATACAGACACAAAATCCTCCTGCTAACTTCACCAAGTCCATCAGTATCAGCATGTATACACCCATGCTGTCAGCTCGATCCGGGCCGTTTGAATGTATTTTGGCTGATTTGACATTATAAGAAATAAAAGAAAATCTGTTTTCTCGCGATAACAACTTAGTTATCTTGTTATCTCGAGATAACATAGCTCATTTTCTTGAATTAACGACATAATTAACTCATGAACTCGAGATAACGGTATTAAGAAAATGGTTGAATCATATCCGTTGAGGTCTTCCGTACATACTATCATTACAAACAATGTCAAATGTCAATCATTACAAATCATTTTGATAAACAATTGTCTTTACAATCAATAATGGCTTCAGTTTTAAATATGTTCCCTTCAGTGATTTGTAGGACTTCTGAAATGTGTACACTATTGAGACGTCAACCTATAGGCCCAGAACATGGTAATTACATGAATCATACATTAATTACAGGATTAGATAATCATCACTAGTCTTCAAGGCATTGACATGTCTAATTCAAGATGAAAAAATGTCAGGAAATTAGTGAGTTATAAGTTGTAGTTCAGCATCTGTATATTGGACTGTATATAGCAGACATGTCATTGGCAGTAGAAGGTGAGGACATTTTCCTGGTTCCCTCTAACCAACAGGACTGGAGGTCTCAGATCATGTGACAGGAAGTCCAGCCACGCCAGGTAGAGAGTATTGGGACACGCTCCTCTCCTCGCCACCGGCATGGTGCTGTCAGGAGACACAAAGAGTCACAGCAAAGAAGGTTTATTAATAAGGTCAACAGTTTGTGTTTGACTGCTAATAATGAGGTCAAAGCATCCACAAGTGATTATGTTTGAAGGCAAAGTGACTGGACTTGTGTCTGTGTTGACAAGCCAAGAATCGAGAGCAGTCAGCATACCACGTAATTACGCAGCCGCTCCTTTTACTCTAATAAAGAAGCACTCCCATGACCTAGAAAGAATTACTGTACTCACATAACAATCAGAGCAGCGTCTCTGGAGTAATCCTGCACAACCTCATTGAGACGAATCTGACGGAGAGACTGAATCACACAGACAAAGTTTCAATGGATTATTTCTTCCTCCTAAATTCTATATGTGCTGTATTCAAATGTGTGTGATTCAGGTTGCGTCAGTGTGTGTGTTTCTGTATGTGTGTGTCAGACCTTGGCCTTGTTCCTCTCTAAGTCCTGGTCAGTGATCATCCACGGCTCTTCCTGCTGTCTCGGTGGCCCAGAATCAGAGTCCTGTTTGGGATTTGTATCCAGCCTGAAGTGACTCACCATGTTCTCAAACTGATGAACACTGAAGCATACAGAGACAAACAGGGATCATGGGGAATTAATGGGACTGTTTGTAAGAGTCAGAAATGTCTTGTTAACAGTGACACCTGTGTCCGTTAAGTCAACGAAAGTCAGCGTCCTGTTGCTCGTGCTTGTGCTCACTCTACATAGACATGAACGAGCATCGCTCAAAACAGTGAGGCGACGCACGTCAGCTAAAAGCACAATATCACTCTATATTTCAGCTGCTTGGCAGTAACGTTAGCTGACCAGACCAAGGTCTCTCCATGAATCAATGCTGATCCTAGAGTTGGCTTTTCCTGCCTCAGCCTCCCGACCACGGCCGGCTTAAAATACAGCACAGCAACATGTTTAAGTGATAGCAATGGCTTCCATGGATGTCACGGTCACTACAAGAGGATTATTCGACATCATGGGACGCTCAGTCAGTTTTTTTTATCCTCAAAACAAAGCACTCTAAATGCATTAAGTGCAAATCAAGTGTAAACATGCGTGGCCCAACTGGGCCCTGGGACACAAATGAGTTACTGGGCCCCTATTAACCCCTTCTTTCCTTTTTGCATATCCCCCATTAATTTAGGAATATGCATTATATAGATATATATATACATAAATAATCTAGACAGATTAAAGTGCGAAAGTGCTTGTGTATTTTTTGCACATTGCTCTATGTAAGCACAAAACTGACATAATGAAGGTTTAAACAAGATCTGACACCGGGGACCAACCTTTTCATGACAAGGCCTCAAGATCAGCTAATAAAGCAGAACACTTACAGTATAATGTCAGTTGATATTGTGCTTTAGTGGTGCTTATTCCCAGACATATTTTCAATTAAAGTAGCACAGAACAGTCAATACACAGTGAACCTGGATCCGTGCCGGTCCCTGGCAATCTGGGGCTTTTGCCCATTTGGTAAACCCAGCTCAACCTGGATCACATGTGGAATTGCACAACCATTTTCCCTGTTGTTTGCACGTTGTTTCATTCTCATAGACAAGTTTTGGCAGCCTTACTTTCCAGGCTGGGGGTTCTGGTAGATGTCAGGAAGCACTTCAACATCATGGAAACCAAGACGGAACTTCTTGATCAGTGCCAACACCCTGAAAAGAGAATAGAAATCTGTAATGTACAATAAAGTTTTAAAAATGTTTCACATAATCTCATACCACAGCAATAGTCTTTTAACCAAGACGCTGGTGCTTTTTTGACAACATCCTCTTATACATCCATGGTCTGCGGTCTATTGCACATTGAATTTTGGATCCTTGACATGAAAAGTTTGCTCTCAAAATCTGTGTGCTGCATTTTTCTAACTTCTGTTTATGTCCATCGCTCACTTTATGCTCCTCTGGGAAGCAGCCGGGTAAAAAAGTTTGATAAATGAATAAGTAAGTAAGTAAATAGTTATACTAGTATGCATATGTATAATCTTTTTATTGTTCAACACCGGGCATTTCGGTAGAGACATTATATATTACAATAGAATAGAAATAATTTAGTTTTATGGCACTTTGTAGGCGGACGTTTTACTGGCGTCCGGTAGTCGCTTTCCGTCCAAAATTGCGGAGGCGTAGCTCTGCTGCTGGACGCTGACGTTGAAACGGAACGACCAATTGACTTTCACTTCTTAGCGATATACGTTCTTTGTTTTAATCATTAGTGACATTTTGATTTGTCTTAGCAGGAAAGGCCTATGTTAGCCTATCAACTGTTTCAGTGTTGTTTTTACAGCTTGTTTCTGTCACCCCCACAGTGGCCACAAAATCAGTTATTACAGGTTTAAAGAACCTGCAGCCATTGTTAATGTCTTTAGTTCCATCTCTTGTTTTCTCTCTATGTCCTGCTACGCTAGTCAAAGTGATTGCTGAGTCGTTGATAATTCCATAGTTCATTGATCTCCATAAGAAATTCTACATTTCCTTTTATTACCTCTGCCAAGGTTGAAAGCCTAGGAAGGAGGTTATGTTTTCACTGGCATTGGTTTGTTGGTTTGTTTGCTGGTTTGTTTGTCTGTTAGCAGGGTTACTCCAAAAGTTTGTGATGGATTCGATTGAAATTTTTTTGGAAGGGTGGGGTGTGGCACAATGAACAATCCATTAGATTTTGGTGGCGATCTGGATTATGATCCGGATTCAGGAATTTTTTTTAAAGATCCCGATCAGCTTACCACAGGGTATAACACATGCGCAGTGTAGCTGATGACGTGTTGATGACGTGTTGATGACGTGTTGATGACGTGTTGATGACGCGTGACTCTCCTTCCTTCTGAGAGCAGAGAGATACGTGTGTGGATGTGTGTGCAGAAGCTGCTGGCCGTCCGCGGTGAGAAAGAAAAAAGCGGTAGATGACTGGATGAGAGACAACGTAGTGTAACGTCATACAGACGTAACAAGGCTGCTGAATGAGAGAGGCATCCGCCAATACGCTACACGGAAACACACCGTGTTAATAACAAGCCGAGTGCCATTCTAGGTTTGTTTCATTCATTCACTTTTTTCTGACACCTTTTTGGCTGATGTGCTGAAGAAATCAGACTAAGGTATAAACACCCCATACTGTAGTAATCGAAATGATACGGAACTAATCCAAGTGCTTACTCCTCTCTCTGCTCTTCCTTCTTGTCTGTTTCTCCCCCCACAAACACTCGGACCTTACATCTGGCCCAGCGCTTCCTCCGAGTCAGCAGGTAGGGCAGCAGCAGGGTCAGGCCTGGTAGCACAAAACACACACACACAATGATGAGGAAACCTCTGCTAATATTCTTGACAGAAGAAAAGAAAGTGATAGATGGATGGAGAGACAATCAGACCTCCATCATCAGACAGCCAGTACACATCGATGGTCTTTTTTCCTTGTTTTTTCTGGAACACCGTACCAGGCTGAGGCTCTGGTTCAATGGAGACAGAAGCTGCAAACAATTTTGTACACACAACAAATAGTTATTGTTTTACATATTTTAATGACATCGATTTATCAGATTTCTGGTTATTTAAGGTGACAATTGTTAAACATTTACCATGCAGTGCCATTTACAGCTTATTTTTTTCCAGATTCAAGGTGAGACGGTGCAGCGCACACACACACACACAGACACACACACACACACACACACACACATTCCCTGCTCCCTTCCAGTAGTAGTTATGATAGTTTGGGTGTTTCGAAGTGGGGTTGTATCAGCTAGTTATCCATAGTCAGTGTGTCACCTACAGTAGATGACAGTCGGCATGCCCCCAGTTTGGAGAAACAGACACCAAAACTACTGCTGTGGATGGGACCGTCAGCATAACATATTTTAAAAATCAATATCAGTATAAGTGTACGTTATATTTTGAATATTTTCACCTCTTTACCTTGCTGTCAGACAGCCCTTTCTAATGAAAGTTATCTATGCTCTCTTCAGACCATGCCAGACTCCATTGACAAAAACAGTATTTATTAAGTTATAGATAGGTACCTCATACAACCCAAACTATCCCTTTAATAAACCTCACTATTATCCCTCACCGTTTCAGGGATGCACACACGGTAGTTCTATTTTCATTTATGTACACATTCACACAAGCATTATACTCTTTTACATGTGTTGAAGTGTGTTGCATATTCCCCCGCTGTCTCCCCATCAATGACTTTGGGAGGCATTTTCCTATGTTAAAGGTACTGTTTGTAACTTCTTACACTTACACTTTCATAAATCATTGCGGTCGGTGTCCCATGCACGCTCGTATGTGGCTACGCTGTTCCAACACAAACTACACAGAAGCACCAAAACCACCAGAAAAGTTCTATCTAGTGAAGCCCGTCTGTTAAACAGTGTCAACTCTTCCCGCTTCAGCTCCCCCCCCATATAAGAAATGAATTCCAATGATATGTTCATGGTTATACGTACATGCAGTTGTTTGAATGCAGGAAGGGGCAGAGATGGTGTTTATACTCTCAGGTCCTCCATCAAAGACTGGATTAACTGAAATAAAAACAGAGGAATTTGCTATGTATATGAATTCATTTATAGTCAAATGATGATGCATGATTGTGGACACCATGCCCCCTTGTTAACACTAGTGAAGCTGCAACAGCAGTCAGAGTTCTTTGATGGTGCAAAATTAATTTACTCTGTGTGCTCTGCCCTAATTTGAAAAAAAGGCTCTCACCATGTGATTGAGATGGATGAGAGACATCCAGACCCTCCTTCATTCTCAGTATGCACACGCCGTACTGCAGGTCAAATGCATCACTGAAACACACGGACAGCTTTATTGCAAAAAATATGATCATCAGTGCTTATAAAATGGCTCAAAAGTGTATACACACACACACACACACACACACACAGGATGAGGTTTATTAATCCCCATCTGTACTCACTGTAGTATTCCTATGTAGTTGTGTGCAGTCTGAGGTGTGTCGCTGCAGCAGTCTTTCTTGAAACCCATCAGCAGAACATTTGGCTTAATACGACCCAAACCTGCCCCCTGGTGGACGGTCAACAACAAGAGAAGAAGAAGAGATGAACTCAGTCCTGTCTCACAAAGCAAGTTCAACTTCCTCATGCTCACTTTGAGACATCTGGCTTCACTGAACCTAACACTGACAATCCTGGATAACTGATCTCGCATATCGGGTTACCAACTGGCATTATTAAAGGTGCAGTGTGTAGGATATGGCGCTATCTAGTGGTGAGGTTGCAGATTGCAACCAACTGAAGCCTCTCCTGTGTGCCAAGCGTGTATGGTGATCTACGGTGGCCGACACGAAAACGTGAATAGCCCTCTCTAGAGCCAGTTGTTGGTCATTTGGAGCAGAGCCAGTGAGTGTGTGCGTGAGAAGAGAGTGGTGAAGCAAGAGAGAGAGCGGCGGCGGCGACAGCAGCGAGTAATGTTATTGACTCTGGCCCAAGCAGGAAAAGTTAACAGAGTTTGGTTTGTCCGTTCTGAGCTACTGTAGAAACATGGCGGACTCTGGAGAGGACCGGCTCCTTGTGTAGATATAAACGGCTCATTCTAAGGTAATGAAAACACAACCATTGTTATTTTCAGGAGATTATACACTAAAGAAAACCCCCAATTCTGCTTATAGATTCCCCTAAATGTTACACATTTGTCCTTTAACTCTCACTTTAATCCACCTGTGAATGTGTGCACACGAGAGAGGCCACTGCCACATGTTAAAGGTAGGGTCGACGATGTCGGAAAAGCTAGCATAATTTGAAAATAGCATCGCCTCAGGAGCTCCGTCTAACCCCCCACCCCCACCCCCCATGAATTAATATAGTACAGAGTTTAAACTGTCGATTATTACTATTATTTACAAATTACCACACGTTTCTTAACCTTTCTCTGTCTAAAATAAATATAAATTATATTTATAATGAAATTAAATGGCCATTTTGAAAGGCAAACTCTATGCAGAAAGAAAGAGCTGACAGCAGCAGAAACGCAGCTGAAATGCAGCTGAAACGCATCTGGTGTGAACCCCCGGCGCGTGATTCACGGAACCACCATGCCACGCAGCCGCCACGTGCTCCTGACATTCTCTGTGTGTGCCGGGCGTAACACATTGCCATGCAAAGCAAGGTCTCTCTACTGGTTTGTAACGATGCTGCTCTTCTCTGTTGTAGTTGCCACTTTAGTGTCGTGCAGCATTTTGTCCATTCCAACATCCTTTGGGAATGGTGACCTTTCTCACGTCTGCTGATTGGTCAGGAGGTGGTTCTTTCATATGTTTTAGTCTGTCAGGAGTTTGGTCTAGTTACCATGGCAACTGAAGTCAGCGAGAGCAATCTTTCTGAGAGTGAACATCCAGTGTAACCCCAAAGTTATCTGGCTTTGTGAGACAGTTGATGAGGTGTAATTCTGACCTGTAGCAGCATGTTAACTCCTGATCGTAGCTCTGCAGCCACCACACCTCTGTAGAATGACTTGACCTTCCGTTGGTTCAACCAGGTAACGTGACTGTCGCCGCTCGCCTTTTCCACTACTGATGGGGAGGGACCATCCTGATGGATACAGGGTCAAATGGACAATGATTTCAGTCCTCAACTCAACGCCATGACCACTGAAACACGGCAGTTCCAAATATTTAAAAAATATGTTTGTTCTTGTGTTTTTTACTGAATCAAAAGTGTAATCTTTAATCACTAGGTGGTGTGTATGTCTGTGCACATCGGGGTTTGACTCACAGTGACTATATTGCCACACATCATGAGACTGAGATCCTTTGTGAAACAGTTGACGAGATCCACCAGAGCTGGCCGACTGCTGGGAGGACCTGTCAGCACCAAACACTGGGGTCTGAAAGGTAGAGATGTTGAGCAGTTTAGTGCAGAGCTCCTGCAGACACCTTTGTTACCTTTAAGGAATGACATTGTTTCTGAGACCCATTCATTGTTTTTACAGTTGACATGAATGAGTGATAGAACTTGAACATGATCTTGACTTCATGTGAACAGCTCCTATCACGGCTGCTACTGAGATACTTCTGGATCATTTCCCTCCGTTAGGAATCTTCCTAAGAGGAAAAAGACTTTTCGACCTCAGACCAAGACAGAGCAAGAGAGTCTGAGGGCTTCTGGTGGATATAGTTAGAGGATGGCCTGGAGGAAGTGAGCATCAGCTGGAGACAGGGACAGAGACTAGAAAGTCCTTGTGACTCTCACAATAAAGATGCTGGTATAGGTTACCTTTGGACAGAGCCAGGCTATAGCTGTTTCCCCCTGTTTACGGTCTCTATGCTAAGCTAAGCTAACTGTCTGCTGTATGTAGTTTCATATTTAACTGATATGGGTAAGTGATCGCAGATATGAATATTGATCTTCTTATTGTGAACTCTCGACAGCATTGCAGATAAGCATTTTTTCCAAAAAAAGTTGAACTATTCCTTTTAGAAGTGAGAACACCACCTGCACCAGCTACAGGAAGGGATCCTTAAAATGCAAGTCTGCATGAGGACAATGCAATGAATGTTCTCAGTCTGGGTCTCACTCACATGAACGGAGGAAGGGAAATAACTCTGGATTTTGGCTATTAGTGCGTTTTACAACTTTAAAAACTTAATTTTTTAAATAAGAACTATTGTGTTTGTGTTCGTACTGGGAAGTTGATTCACCTCAAAACAAATTATCCACTGAGTTACAGACGTCTTTTTCCCAATGTAAGTCTATGGGGAAAAAGTCTTTTTGGGCCCAATGCATCAGGTGACGGACACGGAAGTTGCAGTACCGGCCACTACGAAAGTCGCGATCGTCGACCGGCGCACTTCCTAGGGGCTTGGCTCAAGCCGGAGCCAACTTCCTGTATCCTGCAACTCAAATTCTGCCTCTTAAGGTGGGCTATTAAGGTAAACCAGCTCTCCTTAAAGAGACGAGCCGCTCAGCTTTTTAATTAATCATAAATATTTCTTTTAACTGTTTTAACCGATAGCATTAATCGGTTAAAATGCTTAATGTCTGTTAACGGTTAAACGATTAATTCTGAACATCCCTAGTTTCTACCATACCTCACTTCCAAATACAAAATAAACATTCTCCTTCTAAATTCAGATCACAGAAGACAAACTATAGGTTGTGTGATTCTGTCTCTGACCTGTAGTTCTTGACGTGGTCCGCCACATTGTTGAGGCCTACACACTGGTTCAGAGCCATGTTGTAGGAGCTCGCCTGCACCGAGGAGCCCCAGTTCACAGCTGAGCACAGAGAAGAGCAGCAGAGTTGGAGAATGGAGTAGAAGATGACAGCTGTTTGGTGATGACACTGTTAGTGGGCTGTCTAACTGCAGGCTGTGTGTATGTGTATGTGTGTGTGTGTGTGTGTGTGTGTGTGTGTGTGTGTGTTTACCAGGCTTCTTGTAGAGTGTGTATCCCAAAAGGAAGAAGACGACGCCAAAGGCAATGAGGGCTGCCCACCAAGTCAACAGGAACATGATAACCACACAACACACAGAGCCCAGCAACGACAGCCACTTACTGTAGAACCTGAAGGACGGACGCCAACCTGTAGACACACACACACACACACACAGACACATACACACACACACACACACACACACACACACACACACACACACAACAATCAACCAAGTATTCTGCTTTCTCATAACAGTTGCAATTCGGCTATGTTTCATTGCTAAGTGCTAAATGCACTAGCTAAATGCTTTTCTGTCTTAAAGCTTCAGTAGGCAGTATGTTTTGGCATCATTGGGCAAAAATCCCATAATAACCTTCCAGCATATTGTAATTCAAGTGTTCTGAGAGATAACTAGACTTCTGCTCCTCCTCATGGCTCCGTTTTCAGGCTAGAAAATCTAGCCTGTGATGGAAGACTTTGACCAATCACAGGTCATTTCAGAGAGTGTTCCTATTGGCTGTGCTCCGGTCATGTGACTGGAACTTGGCGTTCCTTCACCAGATTTCATGATGGCTGCCGCGCACAAATGTTCTCATTCTACAGCTAAACCGTACACTACAAGATGATTCTGAAAACATTTGAGGAGAGAAATCAGCATCACAGTAACAGAATATTGATTGATATTTGATCAGCGCTGCCTAGTTTGACCATTTGGTCGGAGTTCGTGAGTGATTGACAGCCGGCTCTCATAGACAGCAGATGGACAACAGACCTCAGATCAGCTCTTACTGCTTGTTTTTCTCCGGTCTGTGAAATCTTGCAGATGCTGTTAGGAGCACCGGAGGACACAGAGGACACATGATTTTTTTCAGGTTACCTGTTTCATGTACTATATAGCGACTGTTTTATAAAAATAACTTTTTTTTATTCATATTTACTCCAATCTCGCCTCCTTCAGTTCTAAAGCACAATGTGCAGCTTCTGAGTTTCCTACCTGGTGAGTTGGTGATGGAGGCATGGAAGCAGCTGAAGTTGATCAGAGAGTAGGAGCAAAGGAAGAAGTTGGAGATGATGGGAGCGATGGTGTTTAACTCGGCTGGTGGAGAGAAAAGACAGAAGGGAGAAGACAGAATTTAAGAGAAGCATGTTTGAAAGATTTTCATGAAATTAAACCCATTGTCTGCGTTTTTATCCAATAGCAGTTCAATGTATCTACATGCTGTAATTACATCTTTATACAGCAGTTTTCATTCAGTCCACCATTTCCATGCTGGATACAAATTTGCCTACCTACACTCGAGGGATTGACAGGAAACAATGCAGCATGTAATCCAGGATTACTGTAATTCTATTTGATAGATATGAGCCTGACTTTTTACTGTGTCGGAGCCGGATTGAGTTAATGTTAATGCAAACCCAACATCTCAACACAAATAAAACACAATGTATATGTCACCGAGGTAAGCGCTAACAGTGATCGTTCTTCACAATAGAGACTACAAAACGAGACGTGGCGACTTTGGGCATTTTTGTCAGCTGATCATTTTTAATTTCTGCAAGGGGGAAGAAGCAGCAACAGTAAGCTGTTGGATGAAGAGCTGCACACCTCCACCTCTGCCTCCTCAGCATACAGGTGTTATTGCTGTCTTGTAGACACTTTTCCCATTTCAAGTTCTAGTTTACAAAACTAATTTTCCAGCCATCATTCTCAAAGCCTCACCAATGAGAATGAAGCAGGCAGCGATGATGTACGTCAGTAGGTAGGCTCTGAGCGGTTCGTCGTTCTTGCCGTAACCTTTGCCAAAGAAGCCGATGAGAGGGTAGAGTTTGTCCATACACAGACACTGCAAGAAAAAAAAATATATATACAGTATATTTCTTTGTCACAGAAGAGAAAATAAGAAATTGAAGCTTGTGTTTAAACAGGCACAGGGAGATGGAAAAGGTTGCCCTGAAATATGGAAAGAAATAACATATTCACAAAATAAATTGTATCTGGTGTGTGTGTGTGTGTGTACCTGGAAGACTTTGGGAGCAGACACCAGACAGGCCAAAGCGGAAGACAGTGTTGCTCCAAATATACCGGCAGTGATGAGAGGGGCGAAGGCTGACACCATGCTCATCGACTACGGACAGAAAGGTACTGCTTACTTATCAGTCTCATCTCTCTCACCAGAGGTTGTTTACAGGGTGACCTACTGTTAATGTAACTGATTATTACAGAGGGAGACTGAATCATTTATGCAAAATAACAGTTTTTGTTTGGCTTGTTGCCGTCACTGTTGCAATTATGTATTTTCTTGCTCCTTCTCGCATGGAAAGAAAAGTCACATAAATGTCTTTAAATGGACAGCAGACACGGCCGCTTTATGTTTTGGTGACTCCAGAGGCCTGTGCTACGAAGCGAGTTCAACATACCCAGGGTATCTTCTCGTTACCTGGCTTCACTAACCAACTAACAAACGAGATGGGAAATTTTACATGAACACAACGTGTAACAAGGCTTTACGCTGAGAAACAGAGAGCAGAATCATGTGTGTGTCTCGTGAGTGAGCTCGTGCTGACCTGATAGTAGTTACTGATGCCATAGGTGCATGTATTATTGTTGATACACTCTGTAAAGTCCCATCCATACTGACAAGCTAAACCAACACAGTCCTCGCCAGATGAGGACGCTGACAGGGTGTCGTTTAACAGGCCGGACGCGTCCCGCACCGCGCAGGATCCTGGGAGGAAACAAACACACATGTACACAAGCTTGCATGAAAAATATGCATATGCATACACATTATTCAAACTCAAAATCCCCAAAACTAATAAAGAAATAAAAAATAATAATAAATAAAATTGTAGATCCTGAACATAAATTCATGTATATTGTCTTTAAATATTATTGGCAGTTGTTTATGGTAGAAATAAAATCTAAAATGTCCAAACAAACTTTTGGGGGTTGAGTTTCTAGAATGCCTACTATACTATATGTCTGCATGCTATTGCACTGCTATTGTGGCAGCATATCTATATCCAAGTTCTATTTAAATGTGTCAGTTCAACTTTTGTCATTATACTTGCATACAATGAAACATTGTCTTGTCAAGGTAGTGCAAGCTGCTAATAATATTTAAAAATATACAATAAGTAACTGTAAAAGTTCTGAGCAAAATTCTGCAAGGTAATCTATAATACTAATAATGTATGCTGTTTTATACACTGTAAACAAGCTAAAATATATCACCGTTGTACATTACAGAGAACACTGTACAGTACTTCAGGACTGTGCACAAGGAGTGGCTATAGTGGCTAGCACAGTTAAACTGGCAGGCACAGTTCCGATGGGTTACATTGGTTTTGGAACATCAGGTGGATTTAGGTGAACTTTGATGGATCTTGAGCACCTTTACTCTTGGATTTATTGAACTTATTACTACTGTAAATCAATATATTTTCTTTTACATATTTAATCTGAATGTACCTGAATTAATCATGAATCATTTTATGCCACATGATTACATTAAATGCCTTTGGTAAGAAGCCATGAATAAAGTTGAGAAATGTTCATAGAGGTAGACATTATTGCAAAAGAAAATCAACAGTGTGATTCGAAGACCAACTGACTATATGGGTAAAATGGTTAATGGACTTGCATTTATACAGCACTTTTCTAGTCTTCCGACTACTCAACGCGCTTTACACTACATGTCAGCATTCACCCATTCACACACTGATGGAAGAGGCTGCCATGCAAGGTGCCAACTTTGCCCATCAGGATCTAAATACTCATTTACACACCGGTGGCTCAGCCTTTGGGAGCAATTTGGGGTCAAGTGTCTTGCTCAAGGACACTTCGACATGTGATGAGCTGGGGATCGAACCACCGATCTTCCGATTGGTGGACAACCTGCTCTACCCTCGGAGCCACAGTTAAAGGTAGTCTAAACACAGATTTGGTAGGCAGTTGGGCCATACAGTACCGATGGTTGCAGAGATGATGAGGTAGGAGATGGTGGTCCAGAATATTGCCATCAGTGTTCCTCTGGGGATGGCCACTGTTGGATCCTGGGAAGGAGAGAACAAAAGACACAGACATACAGCTTATTAAAGTACAACTGAGTTACCAGTTAACAGGATGATGTGTGTGGGAAGCAGGCAGCTTTATATACCACAGAACAATGCGTGATGTTTTCTGAATCAGGATTTTACAAGAAAAGAAACAGGCAGAGAGAAAGAAACCAAACTAATGTACCTTCAGATCTCCAGAGATGTTAGCGCCTGCCAGGATGCCCGTGGCTGAGGGGAAGAAAATGGAGAACATGCCAAAGAAGCTGCCCTCTGGTCCCCGCCAGCTGGGCACAAAATTGGTGGTAAAGATATCCGCTGTTGAAGGTGGAATAGTGAGTTTACTTAAGAGCTCTGGCAGCCACCACACCCATTAAATCGCTCTATATTTCAAAAAGGAAACTTTGCATTGGCACTCAAGAATATGATACTCTGAGCAAGTGACTGAACAGTCACCTTTGTAGCTAAAGAAACCCTTGGCTTGTTTCTGTGGTGAAGCGGGGATGATCGTTCCAACAATGTAACTGGCAAATGACACCATGATGACCAGGAAGAACAGAACCTGGGCCTGTGGAAGGCAGAATGTCTGGTAAACATATGGATGCAGACAGACATTTACATGCAAGAACGGGCTGCAACCTTCACTATCAAAAGAGCCATTTTAGGCAAAAAATAAATGAATACAAATCTGTCTGGAGCCACAAAACATTTGAGCATTGTGATGAAGGTAACACAGTTATAGTCTAAATATATAGTATATAAGTCTAATGCAGTGAGGGCCAAAGTGCAAATGTACTACTGAGTATTAGGGCCACATTGAGGGAAAAACATCAGAGATTTCCAGAATAAAGTCTTAACATTACGAGAATAAAGTCATAACTTTACCAGAAAAAAAGTCGGAATATTAAGATAAGAAAGTCATAACTTGATGAGAAAAGAAGTTGTAATATTACGAGAAAAAACAAAATAACACGTAAAAATTATTACTTTATAATATTATGACTTTATTCTCATAATACTACGACTTTTGTCTCTTAAACCTATGACTTTATTCTCGTAATATTATGACTTTATTCTCGTAATATTATGACTTTATTCTTGAAATCTCAAATTTATTATTTTTCCCTCAATGTGGCCCTAATACTCCGTCGTACCGTCGTACCACAGACCTACTACAATGATAAATAAAAATGAAAATATAAACAAAAAGCAGCGGAGAGGGGCTAAAGAGCCGCATGTGGCTCCGGAGCCGCAGGTTGCTGAACCCTGGGCTAATGTATCTCACCACACTAATAAACGGACTTGAGTTCATCATGTTAGCTGGGGTGAACATGCTAGCTACCTAGCACGCTTAAACAAACATAATGAACATTCCGATGTGTCTTTTGATTCCAGTCTTTATGCTAACTTTAGCTAGTTGACTGCTGTTCTGTAGCTCTTTATTACACGGCTTTGTTGAATACTCGATTCTGATTGGTCAATCACGGCGTTCTACGGTCTGTTATTTCTTTATAGCAGACCGTTGCTATGGGTGCAGTTCTGATGTCGGACTCTGGCGAACCATTTTTGTGTCAAATTATTGATTTCTTCAGTAAGTAGCCGTGTAATAAGCGGGATAATGTACAGCTAGCAGGTCATTGTTGTGAAATAAACCCCTTCTTCACGTCGGGGTCCACCCCTCCTCTCCGAGTCAGGGTGCGGCATCGCCCTGTCAGGGTTTATTTCACAACAATGACCAGCTCACTGTACATTATCCCTTACATATATAGCCTAGGTATAGAAATGAGAGTGGTATCATTCTTCTCATCTAACTTTTGGCAAGAAATAGAAGAATAGAAGTATTTCTCAAAATGAATTAACATTTTAAAATCCCAACCATTTGTTATTAATCACGATGGCAGTTCACCATGGTCTCATATACTTGGTCGAGCTAACCTTTGACTCCCATGCCATGCCAGCCATAGAGATACCTAGTAGACACGTGACTGTAATGATGCCAATGATACGGATGTCATTGGTTCGGTCCACCATGACAGCTCCATTTTCCTGAAGATAGAAAGTTCAGAGAAATTTCAAAAACTGTGTTTACTGCCTAGCATAAGTTGCTCCACGTACACACAGCACATCCTACTTACACGCATGATGTCTGTCACAGTCTCAGCAAAGCCCACAGTGTGCATGGCCACAGCTACAGCATTGGCAAAGGCAAATATCAGACCTATGGACCCACCCAGCTCTGGACCGAGGCTGCGACTGATCAGGAAGTAGGTACCGCCTTGAAGACAAGAGGGGAGGGGGAGCAGCAGGAAGCATGTATTGTGGGAAATGTGGTCATCATGTTAGGAATCACTGGCAGTAAATTGTAACAATGTCAGATACAGCCCATATGTTCTTTTTTTCTGATATTAGTTCTTTTGTTTACATAATACATTTATTAAAGGGACTGTTTATAACTTCTTACACGTATAAATCATTGCGGGTTGGTGTGCCATGCGCGCTTCGTGTGGCTACGCTGTTCAGACTCAGACTCCAACACAAACTACAGTGAAGCACCAAAACCTCTTGGTTGTATCTAGTGAAGCCCGTCTGTTAAACAGTGTTGGCCGCGGTCGGAGGACGCGGGGGAGACCGTAGCTTTGGTCTCCAGGACCGGATCTCTGCTCTACTCTGCTCCTCTGCCTGCCTGCCTTCACTCACACACCGCGCTCCTTCTCACTCTTTTGCTCCACCCCTCACGTGCATGCAGGCACACTTCACACTGCAAAAGAGTTAGTTTAGCTCTGAGAATATCTAGTGAATGTACAGTGTACAGACGTTTGTGCAGAAATAACTGCTGCAGCTCCTCCAGACCAACAGAGGTTTCCTGTGTCTTGTGAAGTGACGGGGCTCCGCAGAGAGAAACGTTATCGTCTCCGACCAAAACTCCGGTGTGTCCCCTGTTCCCTCCGGCCGCGGTCGGGAGGCTGAGGCAGGAAAAGGTAACACTAGGATCAGCATTGATTCATGGAGAGACCTTCATCTGGTCAGCTATAACATTACATTTACATTATTAGTGAAATATATAGTGATATTGTGCTTTTAGCTGACGTGTGTCGCCTCACTTTTCTGAGCGATGCTCATTCATGTCTATGTAGAGCAAGCACAAGTGCGACCCTGAGCAACAGGACGTTGACTTCCATTGACTTAATGGCCACAGGTGTCACACAGGTGTCACACTGTTAACAAGCAATTTCTGATTCTTACAAACAGTCCCTTTAAGTAGGTTGTTGCAGGTGTCACTGAGCAAACGGACCTCTTTTGACCTTGCCATTGGTAGCGATGGCCGAGGTCGAGAGTCCAGTGATCCCAGTTATACAAGAGGACAGCAGGATAATCACCCAGGTCAGACCTGTCATAAAGACACACAGAGAAAGAGCCAGACAGAATGACAGTGAGCTTTCATAGACTGATGTATTCAAGACATATTTAAAATTGGGTGCATTGCATCTACAATTGACCAAGCATATAAACCGGTTTTGTTGATGTACCTATACCAGCTTGAGCAGTGATCCAAGGCAACCTCAAGTACAAGATCACCCCCCAGATGTTTAACATGCAACGGATCTGCAAAAAAGACAGAGGAGTTACTGACAGAATGACCTAATATTGTGTGGTGTAGTGTAGTGTATACCAAATACAAGAAAAACAGCAAGCATTTGAAGCGCAACACCAACGCCAGTAAAGTAAGTGTTTTCAACAGGAAAATAATCTTTCCTGCCTCTATAAGGCTGAGTGTCCATATAGTGTTTTATTCTCTGGCAGGAAAGCACTGGCAGGGCGTTGGGGATACCCGGCCTTTCTGAAAGTTCAGAGATTTTAAACTAGAAGCGTTCGCAGCGACTGCACAAAAAAGTAGGTTCGTGCCAAAAAAAGACCCAGCGCTTTTTCTCTAAGCGGCCGTATACATTAGCACTATATAGACACTCAGCCAGCCTAACTGAACTACATGGTTCTACAGCCTGAGTTCTAACACACTATGAGTGCTGTAGAGTAGCCTAGTGGCTGGTATTGTGTTTTTATTAAAAATTTGCCAATAGTCCACTATTGAGCTTCCTCAATCTAACTGAAACAAAGTGCAAATTAATTCTCTCCAGCTTGCAGTTGTTCTTTCAAGATTTTTTTAGGGCTGTTTAGGGCAAAAAAATGCAATAAGTCTGACTAACCAAGGCAAGCTAATGTAAAGCATACTGAAGTTGTATTGAAATTACTTATAATTACTGACCAAAATCAAAGCACAATAAAGAGGTTTCTTTCATAATTGTATCGTAATGAATAGTTCTTTCTTAATAAAGCCCAAACAGGCAGATAAGGGATAAGACAGGCAGGCAGCTTATTCAGTAGAAGCTAGAGCAAGGTAGAGACTTTTCTGGTCGGTAGCGTGCTCCAGTCCTTCTGGTTTGTGGGTAATCAGCGGGCTACAAATTCTCTTTGAATAATATTCTTTAACCAACGCCAATACGGCAAGACAGTGTTCACCCGACTTTACCCTCTCACAGCACATTACCCCGAGTCTGTTACCCTCACACCTGTCCCCCGCAAAACAAGGTAGGAATCAAAATTACTCATAGGCTAAAGGTGCATGAAATAGCAACTTAAATGTTACACATGTGAATATATACATAAAATAATAGGGTTTATTGAAATAGCTAGTCGGTGTATAGGCTTGTGTGATATGTCAGAGTGAAGTGTGATGCATAGATGTGAGCATAGATTTTAATACACAGTATGTTGGTAGTGTCTGATAGGAATTTAAATTCTCAGTTTCTTTTGTGAGGAAGCAGTAAGAAAAAAGCAAAGGCAAATTTTCACTACACAGATAATACTGTGTATAATTAATACATTTTACATTATATATAGCATTTTCAACTTAAACTTTGAGGACTGGTATTGAGCAGCTACAACTACAGATATCCAACAAAACCCACCACTGGTCTAACCCTAACCTACCATGACTCCCTGCACCCAGCCAAAGCGAGTAGGTTCAGGTGGCGGCTCCTGCTCCTCCTCCTCATCTTCCTCTGAGCTGTCTTCTCCTTCCATCCGTCTACCTGTTGTCTCCTCATACAAGGGAGGTCTGGAGTCAACCTAGTCAAGTCAAGTCAAGTAAATTTCATTTATATAACCAAGAATCACCAGACTCTAATTTACCCTTCAACAGGGAGGAAAAGGTAGAAAGGAACTCCTTGTGAAATGAGCTCAATTCTGCCGTGAGATTTTGCTGAGATGCTGACATAATAAACAAAGACAGTATACTTTGTAACAGAAATGATGAGTGATATGATGGTGATTGAAAAACACTGTCTGGTGTTATCGTCAGACAATAATCAAAGTTCATAAAACTGGTTCAACACAAAAATGTCCATGCAAAGTTAAAATTATAATATAGACAAACAAAAAAGTACCGTAGCACACTCTAAAAATCCCTAAAAATACGGGCTAATGTACCGTGCTAATAAGAAGGAATTTTCTGTATCGATTTTTCACAGGAGTTTTGCTGGAAGAGGCAGAGGCCATCACACACAGCAAAGTTTAGTTCAAATTTCGGATTTGGAGAAAACTTTCTCTCATTTCTGTTGTAAAAAAATCAACAATTAATGTCTAAACAGAGTGATTCATTTTAAAGACTTAACGTTAGCTCAGTGTCGTTTTAGCTGGAAAGCTGTATTGTTGTTTAGTTCAGCTGTTGTTGACCGTTACCGTTACCAGATACGCCAGGAACATCTTGCTGAATCATTTTGAGTTAGTTTGGTATTGTAATTAACGTTCAACCAAAGCTTATATTTTAAACTTCAGCGGACGTCAGGTAGAGTTATTCCCAGTTTTAGCCTCAGGTGGTCCGCAAAGACCGATAGGTAACGTACAAATGCTAGCATCTGTTTTCCCTCCGGAATGTAAAGGTTGTTCCTGCTATTTGGCTCGGTATGGAGGATATACTGTAAATTTACAGAAGTTTCCATTTTAGGATTAACAGAAGTGTCTGTGACATCCTGTAAATCAACGGAAAATGTCCTGGTAATTTTTCTGCCAGGACATTATCTGTTTTTCTACGGATTGTTTTCTTAGAGTGCAGGACTAGGACTACAGTGACACCTTTCCTACGTTTTGTCTCACACAAGATAGATTTCTGAATGAAAAAACTTCATCTTCTACATCATTTCTTGTAGCCAGTGGTAGCAGGTTTTACAACATAATCTTGGGGCTAAAAAATATACTTGAACAAGGACAGATAGATGACCTGAATCCTAACTGATGTATCATGGGATCGGGACTTGTTTCAGACCATTTGAAGCATATTCAGAGGAAGACAGATGCTACAATTATGAATTATTAAAAAAATAATTTGCTGCCCTTCACTGGTTACCTGTGAGTTTTAGAATTGATTTTAAGATTTTACTGCTTGTTTTTAAAGCCTGGAATGGTCTGGCTCCAGCCTATATCGGTGAATTGCTGACTCCGTATGAGCCTGATCGATGCCTGAGATCCACTGGCAGGACCCTACTAACAGTTCCAAAATCCAAACTTGTTAACAAAGGTGACTGGGCTTTTGCCGTCTGGGCCCCTCATCTGTGGAACTCTCTACCTGAGGGTCTCAGGCAGGCAAACTCAGTATCTTCCTTTAAATCTCTCAGAGACTCATTTTTATACTATGGCTTTTTCTTAATTGATGTTGCACTGTTCTCTCTCTCTCTCTCTCTCTCTCTCTCTCTCTCTCTCTCTCTCTCTCTCTGCTTCCTTCTACACCGGATCATGTAATGAATCACACAGGAGCACAATCAGCCTAAAACACAGCCCATAAATCTCTCTCTCTCTCTCTCTCTCTCTCTCTCTCTCTCTCTCTCTCTCAAACGCACACAGCAGGTTTTTTCTGTTGAGCTGCTGCAGCAGCATGGAGGCTTTCTCCACTCCATAACAAGTGTCTTTGCAGCCTCGAGGCTGCGGAGCTCCGTCTATACATCAACCAGGCTGCAGGTTGGAGGAGGACGTTTGTGTACAACAACTGCTCCAATTGTTAAGCGTGCAAGCGGTCCATCTGTCTGTGTGCAGATGTTACTTGTCCATTTCTAAAATGAATCTCCCGTTTCTGTATATAAGGAAGGCTGTCGGTCCGAAGGGGCCCACATGTTGTTGAATTAGAGTCCACTTCTGGGAATGGTTTCATGATTGAGCTGAGAGAGAGAGAGAGAGAGAGCAGGAGAACAAGGGGACGGGGGCTAGTTATCCACTTGCTGATGTGGGACCTCGTGTAGGGAGCTGAATATAGTGAAGACTAATCTTTCACCCTAATACAGCACTACCAGCTGTCTCCCAAGCCCCGGCAATGAAGACAGATGACGGTGAATGGCTATGATCAGTGGGAGCAGGAATTCATTTGCTAGTGTAAGAGAGAGAGAGAGTGAGAGAGAGAGAGTGAGCAGTGGTGGAGAGGAGCGAGCCATGCTGTTTTCACAGGCCATTTCCCCCCCCAGGCTTTCTGTGTGCACAGTCGGGGCCTACAGAGACACTGCCAAGATAGAGACAACTATTCATACAGCTTCAGATATTCAAGGTAATAAACGGAGCAGACGTAATGACTCTGTGGTTGAAAATGTAAAGTCGCATTACAATGAAAGTTATTTAAAAGAAGCAACAGCTTGTTCTCCCTGGAGCACATCAACTCTAAAGTACAGATTAAAACTATGAGAAGTATTTTATTGACGATTCTAGTTATGCTTGGCTCTAGGGACGGAGCCGGAGCTCAGTCCAGACTGTATATCTCTGCAACTGTTGGAGGTATTGCCATGAAAGTTTGTACAGATATGCTTAGTCCCCAGATGATTACGCTTACTGACTTTGGCGATCCTCTGAGTTTTCCTCTCGCACCAGCAGCAGATTAATGTGTCACTTATTTAGTGAAATATCTTCAGATTCATTAGATGGATAATGGCGGCTCCTGAAGAGGTTAGTGTAGATCAGGGGTCTCCAACAAGAAGCTCGCGAGCTACCAGCAGCCCGCTACCCGTTTCTGAGTGGCTCACCGAAGGTTCAAAGAATATGTACATAAATGTGACAATGCAAAGTCACTTTGTAAACCTCTTTAAATTTCGATCTAATCAAATTCACAGTCATCTGTAATCACAGCGCCCTCTTCTGCCACAAAGTTATTATTTTCCAATCAGCTTTCAATTAAACGAGTTACGCTGCGGTGACGCTGTAACATTAGGCGATGTTAGCAGACTATTGCCAGGCCAATAAAAGACAAAACATTTACTATTTTCATGAGGAATAAAAGTTTCTTTTTAATGATTGTGAAAGACAATTGTGTGTGTCTCATTTGCGTTGCGAGCGTTTCAGTCGGTAAAAGATATAACGCCGAGCGTCACTTCACCAAAGTCCACGGCAACTTTTCACGGGACTCTCCAGCTGGTAGCGGTCTACAAACGGAGAAGTAAAGGAGCTGAAAACAACGCTTAAAAGACGACAGTCTCTGTTTACCAAACTGACGAAGAAGGCCAACGAAGCAACAGAGGCTTCGTTTAAAGCGGCGCACATCCTAACAAAAACACAAAAAGACTTTACCTATGGCGGGATTGTAATCGAGGCGATGACCGCGGTGGCTGAAACATTATTAAAGAACCATAAAAGTAAGACAGACATTATATCTGCTGTTGGCGATGTACAGCTCGGTGCGATGAGAAGCTCTCGGCCGCTTTCATTTTGTTAAATTAGCTCTCAGAGGAGAAAAGGTTGGAGACCCCTGGTGTAGATGTTGCAGTAGCATCAGTTACATCAGAACTGAAGGCGATGTTTCGCTTTCGTTAGTTCAGTTGACGGATGGTTCATCCAGCCTGCTAGTATTTTCTGAAAGTGCCCGCCCTTTTCCAAACAGTTTCCAATGACGACTTCTCAGATGTTTCTGTGTAACAAACCATTTGGTGGGTCAGGTTACCAAATCCCATCGTTACCAGAGGCTCCTAATGACTTTGGTGATCCTTTGACATTTTTCTCTCAGAGCAGTTGGTGCAGGCGTTCAGGTCACCCACAGGATGAATTGTAATAACTTTGGTTATCCCCTCATCTCCTTCTCTAGTGACATTGTCAGGAGCTCAGAACTTTTGGTAAATCTTACAAAGCTGCTTCCATGGCTGTAGACTCGAACGCCTCGTTTTTTCAGGGTGACTTTTGCACAGGTTTTGTCAACATCACACAATCATCCACAGTCTTTCAAGTATCAACAGCTGCAACGTGATGTCATCACTTGTCATATTTTACGACTTGCACAGAAGCCCTCGGCCCTTTTGCGTAGTGTCTTGATGCAGCATGTTTGCATACGTACGGTTAATGTTGTGAAATGGTTAGAAAAAAACCTCTTAGAATAAGATAACGTCATGCGACTCCTATGACTTAACATCATATGACATACTGTAACGTCACCAATAAAAAAAAACTCAACTTTTGGTTTCACACGGGACACAAACGCTGCTCCCTGAGTAAAAGTCCTCGACCTCCCCTCCCTCCCACCCGTAGTACACTTTCTCATTCTTAATAATACATCTGTTGCTTTTTAGCGTCTAATAATGATTAGAACTATGAACGATTATTTTCTTGTGAATTCATCTGTTGATTATTTTCTTGATTAATCGATTACTTGTTTGGTCTATAAAATGTCGATCAGTGTTTCTCAAAGCCCGAGACGACGTCCTCAAATGTCTTGTTTTGTCCACAACTCAAAGATATTCAGTTTACTGTCACAGAGGAGGAAAGAAACCAGGAAATATTCACATTTAAGAAGCTGGAAACAGAGATTTTTTATACTTTTCTTTCACAAACCAATTAATAGATTATGAAAATAGTTGGTGATTAATTTAACAGTTGACAATTAATTGATTAATCGTTGCATCTCTAAAACACGAGACCAACGAGTAGGAAGTGATTTCATGACTGCATTGTGGTCGATGTGATTCATGCCCCTCGCTTGTGCACAACTAAGAACTTATATATCGGTCTTTTTCTCAGCACTATCAAACACAGTAATCCTCCTTGTAAATGCATTGTAGTGCACTTGAGGAATTATAATGAGTGTGATTGTGGCAGCGCTCTAAGCTCTTTTTATAAATGCAAACTGAGGCCTTGGCACAGATTCACACGGGCCATCTGGGTACATGTGAGGTGCAGCTGATGCCACATTACCCGTCTCTCTCTCCATCATTAACAAGACATTTAATTACTAGTTAGGAATCAATATGTAGTCAAATGAATGTCTTTTTTATAGCTGGTTGAAAACAGCAAAAACAAAATGATTATACAAAATCTTTTATTTGTTTTATTTGTTTGTTATTGGGCTTCTGGGTTTGCATTTATTTTCCTCATATCCTCCTCAATGAGGCAGTGAGCGATGATCAGCTGGTGTTTAATTCCCCCCCTCCCTGGAGAAACATGAATGACACAGAACAGGAGGTTAGGTAGTTATGCAATAAATGGGATGTTGAATAGGGGAGATGCCCTTTTCAAACGCTCCCTCCGCTCTTCGCACCTGAGGGACATTTCAGAGCCCCGAATCTGCTGACTCATTAATGCGAACAAGAGAATACTGCTTAGCACACACTCTGTGGGACTCACACACACACACACACACACTAATGCCTCACACACACACACACACACACACCTAGTAATCCCCCCCAGCTCTGTCTTTCCTAGCCTCAAATCAAATTGTGAAGACCGCAGAAAACTATTTGGCTCCCAGTTAGCTGTGGAAGTGGTGAACAATCATCAGATAACTGTGGCTGGAACATTTAGTGGAGAATCTGACACCTCGCTGCCGTTCAGACTTTACGCGTTGAGAGATGGAGATACTGGAGACAAAGCGAGAGATGCTGGAAATGACAGATATAAATAAACGCACATTTGCTCACACACTCACTCATGCATGCACTATGCAGAGTATTCAAAACACAGATAAGCACACATGTGTTCCCCCCCTTCTTATCACCCCATCCCCCCAATAACACCGCTCACACATGCCAGCATGAGTGGATTTGAATAGTGTTTTGGATAAGCTGCCCTGACTGATGTGTGTGGGTGTGTGTGGGTAGTAGTGGGCACAGCATCTTCAAAGACTCTTTGTTCAGTGATGAGGTGGGCATGAAAACAAATCCCCCGGGGACGAGGAGTATAACCCTTTGTGCTCCGTCCACGTAGGTATACGTTTTCTATAGCACTATGACAGCCATGCTGTTATGTAATCATCTGTGTATTGAAGCTGTCAGAGTCTTTAGCTGGCTGCGAACTAGACGCGCTCTATACATAGACGCCTCTTTCTTTCTGTTCCTCCCCGCACCACCGGGCCTACACACTGTGACTCACCAGCAGCCCCACGCTGGTTCTCCAACAGCGAGTATCTTGAAGATCATCGGTGCAAAGCTTCAGTACTGCCGAGGCTCTGTCCTCGGTTTTGTGACTTTTGAGAAGTATTATTAAAGGAAGTCGACAGAGAAGTTCTCAGTAAATCCTGGCGCAGTGAGAAAATGTATTGGCGTTCTCAGCTCTTTTAGTCGTAGTCTCTGCAGAGAGGTGGGTCATAGCTGGAGGCTGAGTGGAAATGACACAAACAAAATGCACCGAGCGGGACGGATCCTGGACGTTAAGTGGAATTTGCTTTTCTCAGTCCTGTGTTCATTTGCATTAAAACTACAGTATGTCCTCAGGATATGGAGCGAGTATGTTATAAATCATAGCAGGAATACAGAGTTTATCCTATTGAAGGGAGGAAAAAGAGATTATGTCTTTTATTATATGAACTATTAACCTCTTAACAGAGGTTGTAGCGGGCTCAGTCTTACAGCTAGAATGACGATACTGGTATGTGACACTAGAATACCTGACGAATCCATCGGTACCAACCATGTCATGTTAGCTTTTCAGGAAGAACGCCACTTAACGCTCCAAATTTACATTAAATTTTGCCAATGAAAAACTGACATGGCCATATTCAAATGGGACCTTTGACCTCTGACCTCCAGATATGTGAATGAAAACTCTGAGATGAACAGAGTGAAAACTGTATCTTATTAGATTAAACAGATGTTGACAAACTGCATAATTTACAGTTGAAAGAAAGTAATAAATCACAATATATTGCAATTAGAGCTTTCAAAGTTAACGCGATAGTAATGCGCAATTCTTTAACGCAACTTGCGATTTTATAAGTTGTAGCAGGCTCAGTTTAAAGCTAAAGTGAAGATACTGGCATCATATGAAACTAGAAGACCTGAGGAATCCATTGGTACCAACCATGTCATACTAGCTTGTTGCAAAGGAGGCTGAATAATGCTGCAAACTTAAGCTAAATTTTGCCAAGGGAAAAACCGTCATATCCATTTTCAAAGGGGTCCCTTGACCTCTGACCTCCAGATATGTGAATGTAAATGGGTTCTCTGGGTACCCACGAGTCTCCCCTTTACAGACATGCCCACTTTATGATAATCACATGCAGTTTGGGGCAAGTCATAGTCAAGTCAGCACACTGACACACTGACAGCTGTTGTTGTCTGTTGGGCTGCAGTTTGCCATGTTATGATTTGAGCATATTGTTTTATGCTAAATGCAGTACCTGTGAGGGTTTCTGGACAATATCTGTCATTGTTTTGTGTTGTTAATTGATTTACAATAATAAATATATACATATACTTACAAATATTGCAATATATCTTATCACAATACTCAGCAGAAATGTTTAAAGTCGTAATAAGATGTTTGATTCCCGCCTCTAATACATCCTGATAATGTACAGTGTGACTGTCACACTTCTATACATGAGAACGGTTCACAATCACCGGCTCCGTGTAATTAAATGATAAAATATGTTAACAAACCAATCAAAATGTAGCCGCACCAGATTCAAATGAATCATTGTGAGGGACTAGCCGTGGCCCTTTTGAAGATGATGTATGTGGATTTTGCGGCTTCATTATGTTAAAATCCTTTTAATACGAGATGAGGTTTTATCGCAGCGATAAACAGTGAGAGTGGGGCGAGAGTGAGGTGAATATTTAGCCTGAAGGAACATCTTTTATTACTGTACAACTTGTTCCAGCGTGCTCAACATCTCCACCCACACAATGCCGGGTGGGGTACATGTGTATAAACACACACACACACACACACACACAAAGAAACACATCACAAATTTAGAAATGCAGTTTCTGTTTCTCCATGGGACCTCTTTCTACCAGGCAAAATATCGTATTTTTTCATCCTCTTCGGCTCCTTATCACTCTCCTCCTCTTCTTCCTCTATCTGTCCTACTCGGCTTATTTTTCTTTTCCTCAGTTTGCATCCACGCTCTTTATTCTTTGGCCTCAGAAGAATCGCAGGTCTTTTAATCTTCTATAACATCAATGCTGCTCACGGATGACGGCAAACGGCATGTGCAAAAATAAATAATAATTTATACAAATGATTTTAGAAATGAATTAGTCTTCCCTTCAATGTTATTCTGTTTGAAACGTGTTTCTTTAGAGCTTCATGAGTTCCTTTTAAGGGAGAATCAATGGTGGGAAAAGTATTCAGATCTTTTACAATAAGCAAAAGTAGTACGATGTTAAAGTACTCCTCTACTAAAGTAAAAGGCCTGCATTGAACATTTAAAGTAGAAAGGTACTTTTAATGAAGAATGTCTATTGTTATATGTTTTATTATTATATATTCTTATTATTATTAACATAGTATATGCAGTATTTATTTAGGGCTGCAACTGACCATTATTTTTATATTCGATTAATGTGCTGATTTTCTAGATTTATCTATTAATATTATTTATTATTAATCTTTTGGTCTAACTTTTAAAACCTTTATTACATTTTTCATACACATACAGGTACATACATGAAATCTGAGCTCTGCATTTAACTCATCTTGAGCATTTTTAGGAGCATTGGGCTGCTGTAAAGCGCCCGGGGAGACACAAGGAGGTTGTGTTGCTCTGGCTCTATCTATTTGGCGTGGAGAGGAGGTCGTGTTGCTCTATCTCTATCTGAAGCTGCTTGACATCCTCCTGGATCCATCATCTCACATATGTTCACATTATATGTATTAGTATTATTCTGAGGTTTCTTTCATTTTTTCTTTTTTCCCCGTTAAAGGGCTTTTTTGGTGGAGTTTTTCTTTATCCGATGAGAGGGTCGTACTGTTAAGGACAGAGGGTGTTGTATCCTGTACAGATTATAAAGCCCCCTGAGGCAAATTTGTGATTTTGGGCTATACAAATCAAATTGACTTGACTCAAGTGTCTCGCTCAAGGACTCTTCAACTTGCAGACAGTAGGAGCCGGGGATCAGGACTGACGAAATGTCTTGTTCATCAGTCCAAACCCCAAAGACATACAGTTTAATACGATATAAAACAGAAAAGCAGGAGATCTCCATATTTGAGAGGCTGAAAACAGCATTTTCTGTTGTGAAAATTTGCTTTTAACGTTTAATCAAGTATCAAAATAGTTGATTATTTTCCTGTCTTTTGACTAATGATTAGTCGACTAATCGTTGCAGCTCTTCATACGTTTTAGTTGAAGATATGTTTGTAAAGTGTTAATCTGCAAAGAGACCAGTAATTATAGCTCTCAGAAAAATGTATTGGCGTAAAAAGTACAATTCTTCCTCTATAAAATACAGTGAAGTAGAAGTAGTTACTGTCCACGACTAGAATACATCCTCCAGTATGCAGTTTCACTGTACAGCTGTATTTGACAAAGACAAACAAAAGAAGAGAGAGAGAGAAGAGAAGAGCAGCTGAAGTGGCCCCTGCAGCATTAAATCAGGATGGATGCAGAGGAGACGGCTAATGGGCGACCTCTTTGATAGCTGCCAATCTATGGGTGTCTAGAAAAAGACTATCAGCCGGTGGGAGGCACACACACACACACACACACACACACACTTCCATTAAAGTAATTAGAGGGTAATCAGGATGGGGGACGCTGTGATCCCCTCCTTGTGCCAGGCAGCCCTCACACAGACCTGTTGCTAGGAAACCCAACAGAGGGCCCGTCGGAAGGACTATCAAAAAACAAACCAGCCTGATAATAAATAAATTCCCTGCATCGTGGTGAGGCGCCGCTGAATGAGACGCTGGCAAATACAGACATGTGATGGAATAGTGAAAGAGAGCTGATGGTGTAAATAGCTTTTCCCCCCCACGGGTGGGAAACAGGGTTTTTAAAATGCATCATACATGTGTTTATGTGATTTGAGCTTAAAGAAGCGAGGAAAGTGGGAAGAAGCTATGAATAGCCTCTGACGCATGTCGTGCTTTCTTTGCGTCTCTATAGGAGCGTTATTGTACACGGCGCCCACTGTGCATCCATCCCCAGTAAGGATGCTGGTAATTATGGAGAAGAGGGCAAGACACGGGTTAATTATCACACATAATGAGACAAGATGTGTCGTCCTCACACACACGCTTCTCAATCCCTCCACCCTTCTCCTTCCTCTTCCTCTCTCTCTCTCTATCTGACCGTTTGCGTCCCTCTTGATTCGCCCTCTCTCTCTCCACAGACTCGCACTAATTATTATACATTTGCTTTCCTAATTGCTGATTTCTGCCGTCTTTGTGAATCCACCCCAGGGGGTGTGGAGTGACAACTCCTGCAGGCCTGGATGGCGACTGGCTGTACACGGAGATATCTGAGAACAGAGGAAGGTGGAGAGCAGGAGAGGTGTGTGATCATAGATGGTGCGATGAAGCTGGAACTAAATAGAGAAAGTGATGTTTTCACTGCACAAGGGTATGAGTCACTCTAAAGTTGTGTTTTGGTGAAGTTTGTTATGTCGACGGGTTAAAAAAGTGCATCTGTGTGAATCCTGTATGAGTCGCCATGAGGGCAACAGCAGGGGTACCGTGTCGGGGCATGGTAAAGGTGACACACACACACATTACAGACACATAAAATAACTCCGACTGCACTGTGTCCATGAGTCACGCTGGAGCAGGCGGCGCTCTCGTAGCTCCTCTCTTTGCATAATGTGCCGTACTCGAAGGATCACAGTCGTACGCCCACTCAGCGCCCCTGAAGAGTTCTCTGCAGCTGTCCATGACTTGGAGCGCTGCCGCTACAGTGATCTTCATGGCGCAGCAGCCAGTTTTATATAATAATCCACACGGATTATGTATCCTCTGGTAATGTAAAGCTATACGAGTCAGGGATGACAAGCTATAACCAACATAAGTGGGTCTCTCTACATCCCTTTTCGCTGAAGTAATGGCTTTAATGGACAGTTTTGCGTGTGTGGACATGAACATTGCCTGACTTTTATGAGTCTAAATCAATACTGCATCCGCTGTCAGACTAGTCTCGCCTTTTCCCCCTCCTCCGTGCCCGTCCCACGTGTATGTAGGATCTTGTGGAAGTGACGCCGTAATGCCGAGGCTTTTTTTTTTACTCTGCACATTTTCCCTTCTCATGCCGATAGGGTGCTGTCAGAATTAGTGATACATGTGCTGCTGACTAGCGAACCGCCGGGACAGACGCCGGGATGTGCGCAGCCAGAAATGTGCTTTGTGTGGTGGATTTCATGTTCGAGATATTACCCACAATCCCTCACCTTTGACAATGCGTTTTATCTTACTGTCATTGGTGAATGCTGACAAAACCCCCCGAGGGTAGCAGCTATACGCCGGTGAAATATTGCAAGTAGAAGACGAGTGTTTGCTGCCTTTATTTTCTCTCCTATTATATTTTTAAGTGTCACTCACAAGATATTTACTCAGAGCATGTATTATTATTATTATATGTGCTATTTTATTTAATGCAACAACTGATTAATTGTACTTTTCTACGGTCAAATTATTTCACGCTGCAGTCATATTTGGCGGTATCACTACTGTCTTTTGTGGTTTCTCTCATCAACCACTTTCGAGTCATGTCGTTTAGGCTATTTAATAGGAGTTATCAGTCGCTAGAAGCACCATACATGTGGGTCAATAGGGGCCTACTACACCCAATAATAAGTTTTATCATCTAGATAAATAATAGATCACATAAAGAAGGTATAAAAGAAGACTGTAGTAATTATGACAGGATGTCTGGCGCTGTAGTATAGACGACATGGAGGTCCCAGGAAGCTGCTTGGTTTCACATCCTGTGTGAGACCAACGTGTTCACAAGCATTAAGTTTCACTTTGACTTTTGAAATGTAGTTATTTTATGCTAAAACATGATGTTTTCCCTAAACTTAACTAAGTGTTTATGTTGCCTAAACCTAAAGTTTGTTTGTGTTCAAAACATAATGTTTCTTTTACGTGTTAGAACGTGTCACTTTTAAGTTTCACTTTCACTTTTACAACGTAGTAGGCCCCTACTGACTCACATCCATACTTGCCAACCCTCCCGATTTTCCCGGGAGACTCCCGTTTTTCATTGCCCTCTCCCGGTTTCCTCTCGGTGTCACAACTGTCCCGCATTTCTCACGATTTATGACAAATGTTCACACCTTTTTTTTCCTGTTCGTTATCTCAACCTGTTCCTGGCGTTGTACAGCGTGTATAAATAAGCCCTTCTGTTTCCACCCGGACGACAATACAGCTACACCTAATGTCGTTTACTCGCAGAAGAGAGCTGCTCGGGACACAACGCGCATCACAATGTGCAGCGCCCGAAGTCGGGCTTTGCTCGACGTGAAAGAGCCATCGGGGCGTGGCGCAAACCATTAGAAATAACGAGTTTAAGAGAGCAGTGGTGCCGTTGTCGCGTTGTGTCTGAAAGGACCTTCAGTGAGTGAGAGAAGGAGAGAGAAATGGAGAGTCAAAGAAATAAATACTCATCAAAGCCAGGGCAAAAAATTAATAAACGAATAAAAACGGATGAATATTAGTTCACGCCAGAGGGGCGAATTATTCTGTTTTCTTTCCTGAGAATTAAAAGTAAAATTTAAAGTATTGAAGATTAAAAATGCTGTTGCAGTGTAGCTATTATTCTGCCATTTCTATTCTTTAAAAGCCACCAAAATGCAGGAAACAAAGTCTCTGAAACTCAGTTTTTTTCTGGGGGAGAACCCCAGACCCCACACTTTAACTTTGAAATCCTCCTTATGTTTGAAGTCTCAAGGTTGGCGAGTATATCCACATCTATGATGGCGACTGATAACGCCTATTTAATGGCCTGATAACAGTCGAATCGGGTGTTTTGGTGGATGAGTAAGCAGTGATGAAGACGGAAGAGCAGTAGGTTCAAACAGAAAAGCTGTTTTCAGGATTCAAAGCATATCTCTCAACAAATTCCTTATTTGGAACCACTTCCAATTCACGAGTGTCTCCTGATAGTCGGCTTTAGCTCCGAGGCAACGTGTGTGTTTATGTTTGTGTGAGCGTGCCCGCTCCCATGCAGGTCTTGTGGATCACAGGGATGTACGGCGTGTAACCGGTGAAGCGTCCTGCTCCATGCTGTAACATTCACCGTGTCTGAGCATCTGAAACGATGTTCATTATACACACGTAATTAAACCTGTCACATACCTGCTGAACAGAATGGGTGGACCGCTGTCAGATGTGACAGGATGCAGCTGTGCGTGTGCGTATGCGGTGTTTTTCTGTGTGTGCATGTAGAGCATGCCAAAAGGAGACGGTGTGTGTACACGTATATCTAGCCCCTCGTGACTAATCCGACAGTCACACTTGTCCACCTGGTTCTTCTTTCATTATCACTGCAGACGCCTCAGCGTCTCACCTTGTTCCCTCTTCGGCTTCTCCTGTCGCACGTCTGGCTCCCAACCGGGAGGTAATATACTCACCTCCAAATGCCAACACACAGATATGAAATAAATATGGCACCATGGAAATCTGGGGAGAGTGGAAAAGTTACAAAAAAATGGTCCAGGTGTACAACAAGAACCTCGAAGAAACAACACAGAGGGGGATAGGAAGAAGAGGAGGAAAAATAGAAGAAAACATTTGACTTTTTGTGGTCTTGTGAGGAGGTGACAGACTTTCAGAGTGTTGCATCCTGACCGTAGACTGTATCTAAGAAGTGGACTTAGTCACCGTGATTTCACCTATTGGTGTCGTCATCTTTTTGCAACCAGAAGTGACACTAGAGGGTGGAGATAAGTACAACCAAATGCTGAATGAGACATTTCTAGGCGACCAAAAAGGTTATAATATACTTTCATGAACTGAAAACACACCGTGAAAGGATTAAAAGTTGTAAGACGAAAACACAAACTCCCAGACCGGACAACGCCGTGATAGCGACCTGTCAATCACCAGGTAGCCCCGCCCTAAAGCATCCCCTGCTTTATGGTCTATCTGACTCTAAATGGGACCATAATTTACTAAATGAACATCATGCTGTATTGAAGAAGACTTGAAACTAGAGATTGAGACCATAAACTCATGTTTACAATGTTTACTGAGGGAATAAATCAAGAGAGAAGTAGGCTCATTTTCTCATAGACTTCTATACAATCAGACTTCTTTTTGCTGTTCTTCGTGCTCGCTGCCACACACATACAGTCTGCGTAACTTTAGCGAGCTTCCGACAGACAGTGTGTGTGTGTTGGCGTGAGTATGAGGTTGTTGGTGGTGTTTTAGCTGTGATCGTAGGTGTAGCAGTGTGTGTACAGTTTATTTGTTGGTGAATAAATGCTACGAAACTACAACTCCTCCGCTCCGCTCAAGCGAGCTGGAGAAACCAAACTTCCTGTATCCTGCAACTCCGGCTCTGGCTCTTAAGGTGGACTGTTAAGGTGGACCAGCTTTTCTCCTTAAACTGACGAGCCGCTCCTCTGAGCCGATCAGTTTTTTATTTAAACATTAATATTTCTTTTAACTGTTTTAACCGATAGCGTTAATCGGTTAAAATGCTTAAACTCAGTTAAACGGTTCATTATTAACATCCCTATTCAGAACGTCGGCCTGCTTCAAAGACGAATGCAGAAAATGTACAGTACGTGGTGAGTTTTAGGGCTCCACTACTGTTGCTGCTGCAGAGATGTAACAGAAGACAGGGCTTAATAGGAAGGAGCATTAATCCACTGACTAGACTCACCAGCCGGCGTACCCACACATAAATTACACTGTGGCTGAATATGTGTGTATAATGAAGGCTGGAATGTGCCAAAAAACAAAAACTGATAATCAGCAGCCACGGTGTAGCCTATCATAGGAGATGTGTACATGCATGTGTGTGTGTGTAGGAACAGCTGAACTGCTCTGTGGCCTCGTGTAAGACATCTACATGGTGAGGTAACCCTGGGGAAGCTGATAGGCTCCACTGACTCTGATTACTTTGAGTGTGTGTGTGTGTGTGTGTGTGTGCATTTTGTGGGTGAAGTCCGATGAGGTAATGTCACACTCCATTATTCTCAGATAGCTCTCATAGGTGTGCATGTGTATGTACGCGCGTGTGTGTGTGTGTGTGTGTGTGTGTGTTTGGTCTCCAAGGAGAGGCTGTCAGGATGGACTGGAGGTCGGCGCTAACAGAGCATGGGAGCAGAGACTCAGCACTGTTTAGATAACTGAAATGGAGGAGGGAGAGGAGAGGAGGGAGAGGAGGGAGTAAGTTTAGGCCACATCTTGCTTCTAAAGGTCGCTGTCACATTAGAGAAGCTCCACCGTCTACCTGTCCTGTAAAGGTAAACCTCATCATGAACTATCGTGTCTGGCTTTCAAAACCAAAAGTCATATTGTGTAAGAGAGGAAGCTCCGTATTTGTTCCGCTACCTCTTAAACCTGCTGTATATTACAGTGTCGTATCGGTGTGCGTATCAGCTGGTATCGGCAATCATTATTGCATTCTGAATTTCTACACGGAGTAAAAGATATTAGGAGATATTTGGTAAAAAAATTTAAGTTTTTCACTTAAAACTCTACAATTTTGGTTATTATTATAGATAATGTCCAATAATTGGATAAGATCAGATCTAATAGAATCTCATAGGATAGGGTGGGATGTGATTGGATGCGATAGGATCAGATCGAATCAGATTGGATAAGATTGGAGAGGATTGTGTTGGACTGAATAGAATAATATAGTATCAGATCTAGGGATGCTAATTTTGAAAAATTATCTTAATCGATAACCGACCCTCGTTAACCGATTATTAACCGTTAACTGACAAGATTAGTGCGTCTCATGCAGCGGTGCGCCAGCTGCAGTGTAGGAGCGCAACAGACAACTGAGTCTCCAGTTCACCGTCAGGAGAGCTACGATGCTGCGTTCACTGTCTCCAGTTCACCGTCCGGGAGCGTTAGCAGCCCAGGTAAAGTCTCCACCACACATTTAGTTTAGTTTAGCAGGTTGTCCGCTGTGTGTCTGCCCGGATTAACGATAGCGATTGTCCGACAAACAGTACTGTGTTTGTGCTACGTTAGCAGCTATAGCTCTGCTGGTAGTTTCGTGCTCGCCGCCGCCACACACATGCGCTCTGTCAGCACGGCGTCACTTCATCGAGTTTCTGACAGACCGTGTGTGGGTTTGTCAGTGTTATAGCTGTGAATGTAGCTGTAGCAGACAGTGTGTGTACAGCTTATTTGTTGTGAATAAATGCTATGAGGCTACAACTCGCTCCGCTCAAGCGAGCTATAGGCGGGAGCCGACTTCCTGTATCTGTAACGCCGGCTCAGTCTCTCTTAAAGTGGGCTGTTAAGGTGGACCAGCTTTTCTCCTTAAAGTCACAAGTTTTTCTCCGCTTTTTAATTAATTATTAACATTTCTTTTAACCATTTTAAGCGGTTAAAATGCTTAATGTCGGTTAACTGTTAAACGGCTAAATATTAACATCCCTAACTGGATCAGATCAGATAGTGGGACAGCGTCGGATCGGATCGGATTGGATAGGAGAGATGGCAGAAACAAAGATAGCAGGTGTGCTCGTTGAGCTTCCGCGCAGGTTCACACATGCATGTGTGAGAGTTTGAATGTGCCAGCTTGCTTGGAACAGCACATAGACAGTCTAGATGTGAGTCATCCTTCACACCTGGTTCAGTATGATAAATGCCCAAATCCTTTCAGGAGCGATCCAGGACCTGTGATCATTATAGACACTAAAAGAGATTACTAGACAGCAGCGATTCTAATAATCGACTCATGCTGGATGATGATGGTGATGATGTCAGTGCCTCCGTGAGGAAACTGGCTGGAGGATGATGTCATGGACTCAACGCTAATCATGTCCAAGGCTCCACATTGGTGTCTGGGAGCCTGATTGGATTGGCGACAAGCACAATGGATGATGTCATCCGTCTCACTTGGCATTGGCCCAATTGTGCCATGGGCACTGCCTGTGTGAGTGATGAACTGTGCTCATAGCAACACTGTTAGAGCTGATGCTTAGTGACAGAGAGAAAGCCCGACAGAGGAAAGAAAGAAGAGAGAGTCACTTTATCTGGAGAAGTAGCTGCCTCCAGGCTGTTTTTTGACCCGTTCTAGTTGGTTTTGAATCAAAGGCTCCTACCTTTGATAGTGCAGGCAGCCACAACGCTGTGCTAAAGCGGCCTGTACGGTGTGTGGAGTGGAGCTATATTATGATTGTGAATCACGGACAGGCCCTCACAGGCACTGGCCTGCTTTTTATGTCGCTCCATCCAGAGAATAATGTGCAAGATTGGTGTTGGGCAGAGACTACGAGTGATAGACTACAAGTTAGAAACGTAAAGGAACGCTCACTGGGCACTGTTTGTCTGTATCACTGTCATTTGTCAAGGGAAGTGTAGGATTGACTGAGTCTTAGCCACCCCTCTTCTCTGCCGCTCGCACACCAATCTGAGGTGACAGAAATGGAGACGGAGTGTTTCGGCAGAGAAAACCCATCTGTCACCCTGGCAACGGGAGAGGTGGGAGGGGTATTATTCTTCAGCAGAGACACAGCACAGGCCTGTCAATCAACGACGCCTCCCAGAGCCTCTGGTTGCGAAGTGAGAGGATGAGAGAGAGGTTCAATACGAACAGACAGGAGTCGGTAAGTGTATGGAGACAAAATGTGAACATAAGAGAGATAAAACAGGAAGTGATAGCAGGGTAATGGTTTACTTCAGATACACCTGGACTGTTGATGAATGCACTTCAAGTTAAGAACATTTTACGTTACAGTTCAGGATACGTTCAAGTTTAGAATGCGTTAAGTTACAATTCTACTACGTTCAACTTTAGAATACGTTATGTTAAAATTCTAGAATGTTCAACTTTAGAATGCGTTACGTTACAGTTCTACAATGTTCAAGTTTAGAATGCGTTACGTTACAATTCTACAATGTTCAACTTTAGAATGTGTTACATTACAGTTCTAGAATGTTCAACTTTAGAATGCGTTACGTTATAGTTCTACAATGTTCAATTTTCTTGTTCTTTCTTGATCTTGTTCAGTCCGTTTCAGTCACATGCAGCTTGTCAATCCATCATTTAAAAACTGTGTCAAGGTTTGAGACAGAAATAGCTTCACTGTTCCTTTCAAGTAATGTCTACTAAAACTGGTCATAGGTTCCTGGATAAATTAGTATTCAGTGCCTTCAGAAGTAAAAGTTCCTAAAGTTGATTTTGTGCACATCAAATGAAAATAGCGTACAGTTGCTAGCACATCCAAGTGACTTACTATACCAACCCACAATTTAGCTTTTCAAGTTACATAGACTAAAGGCACTTTAACCCAAGTTATAACAGTGAATTGCTGGTTAATGCAGAAAGTTAGAAATAGTAATATTTCTTTTGCTTCAGTCAGGAAAGATTCGATAAAAGGTCAAAGGGTAGAACCTGAGAGACGTCAAAGGAAAGAAAGTTGGATGAATACTCAAGCAAAGAGGTGATTCAGTCACTGTGCTGAAGAAAGCCAAAGGCAATGAGTAACAGCCGTTCAATATGAATATAAAGAGTTCAGCGCTCTAAATGCATCCTGTAGCCTTCTGGCCATCCTTTAAGTCTCCCTGCTGAAAGGATTTAACAGCAGAGAGAGTGACAGGGGACAAGTAGAAGAAAGAGGGGAGACATCAGTCACATACTGTCATTCAGGTATACTGTACATGAGATCTAATGGCTTTTAGGTTCTCTTTTACAGACCTTTATAAAGCTACGAAATTAAACCCTGATTACATTTAATCACCTGTTCTTAATGTCTATAAGACATTCAACGACCTCGCAATAATCTATTCCTCATGAAAGACTAAATGACTTCTCAAAGTCAAGGGCACAAGACACAACTGAATGGGCAAGAGTCGGCGGAAACGATGGAGGTAGCAGAGCAGCAATGGTCAAGTTGTTTATTCATATCCACATACTGTATGTACAGTGATGTTGCTAGGTATGCGTCCTGTGTCTCTGAAGCATTATAATCCAGAAGGACACTGTAAACTCACTAATGATGAATGAACATATTTTGTCCGTGATAATGCTGAGAGCGCGAGAGAGGTATGACATGAAACAAAGGTCGGAAACGAACCTGGGACGTTGGTTATATGGCATGCGCTGTAACGTTTAGGTTACCAAGGCACTCCACACCTCCGTGTCGAGATCATAGAAATAAAACAAAAGAAACCTCGCTGTCAAAAAAAATAATCCACCAACCAGTCACCACTTTCTTACCGTCTGGGCATCTATCTTGCGCAGACGAGACCTCGTGTTCACAGTCTCAATCATTGCAGGAGAGATTAAATGCTCTCGCTGCAATGAGACCAATACTCCCAGGATTTCATTTCAACAATCAAGGCTACAAACTTGGTAAATAAACTCATGTGGCAACCGATCGATGCTGTTTTCGCTCATGTCGATGACCCGATTTATGCTTTACCATTCAGGCGACGCGCCGTGTTGAAAAAATATTTTTTTACCGGTGGTTGCCATCTCCTTACCATCTCCGTAGAATATCTCGCACAAGATGAGATCCCGTTGTGTTGATAGTCTCAATGAATGAAATGACGTAAAAACTCTTCTCAAAAAGAAAGAGAAAAGGCATATTACTCAAAATATAGAACTATTAAATGTATACAGTGTATTACAGCTCATTTAAATTATTATCCATTGACTAATATATATATATGAAAATGTTGATTTGAATATAAATTAGTTAAAAAAAGTTATTCTTAAAAAATACATTGATATTCTGATTTGGTAAAATGTGTGAGAGACTAGAAGGGGAAGCGACAGACATGAGAGGTATGAAAATAAACATTAAACTTTAAACTCTACATTTTCAACATACACGAATATATCCATAATTATAACCATATATAACATCAAACACCAGTTGAACACTACAATTTGTCTTCTTCAAATTAATTAAACATAATTTAAAAAAAAACAAACTACAGAAATAAATCAATATATAACAGGAAAATGATTGTATTAGATAACTCTGAGTGGTTTTCTTCTGTGAAGCTGTAATATTTAGTGCAGTAGTGTGTACAGTGTGCTCTGAAGCCTTGGGGAGATACATGATGTCAGGACCAAAGCCATCAACATGGATTCCTGGAGCTTCGCAGTGACCTAGTACGAACCAATCAGTCCCCGTATCCTTTCCCTCCGTCTCAGTGTCAACATGAGACACGACACATGTCACAAACTGTCAGGCACAACCATGTCAGAGCTGCTCAGATAAAACACACCCTTGTGCCCTGAAATCATTGTATGCACAAGCAAACAGCAGAAAAGACTCACGAGGCTGTTTGACAAAACGAGAGTACACATCTTCTCCCCTTTAGTCCTGCTAAATATTGCAGCTGGCACGGATTTGGACGAGTGCTGTTCGCACGTCTTTTGATGAGGAGCACTGGAACATCAAATAATCCTTCTCTTGTCTGAAGGGAACATTGCAACCCTGAGATTCCTCAACTTTAATATACGGGAATGTCTCTAATTTACGCATTTTGATGGAACTTTTTGTGTCCAGGAGAGCAAATCCAAAACTCTATGTCCTCGAGCGGAGAGCACATTTCCCTCCGTGTGGCCATGTAATCCCCTGAACCCTGCTGATCCCAGAACCACAGGGGAGGGGGGGCGGCAGAAGCCTTGAAGCCCTTCAAAGGAGCTCCGTCCTGAGCAGGCTAAACACAGACAGACCCCTTCACCCTGGGAGTCCCGCAGCAAACAGAAGGATTATGATCCCTTCTTGAAAACTCTGCGTGTGATTGACATCCAGACGTACGCTACACATGACTATAACGCTGTTAATTACATCTTCCTCTTTGACGGAGTGGCGGGGGGTAAGTGCTGCGTGGGAGGACGAGCCTGTGAATAGATGCTTGTCATCACAGCCTCCTCTGGTTGGTAATGACAGGTGGCAGCGTGCGCAGGTGAGGACAGAAAACTTGAGATGATAAAGCTTTCTGCTACACCCACTAAGACACACACACTATATGGAAGGTTAAAGATGTCACACTGAATCAACGAGACCTCTTCTAACACACAGTCATTTTAAAAAACAATTACAATCGCTTTTCTTCTTCTTCCTCTTTGTGTTCATCTCTATTTATTCTCCTCTCCCACCAGTGTGTTTCATGCTATCAAACATCTGTGAATTCCTGTGTTAGAACAGACACACACACCTTTACACTGCAATGATTGTGCACAGCTCATACATTGGAATTAACATCAATTTATCAACTTGTTGCAGAGGCTGATGGGAGGAAGAAGAAAGGCTAAATACCACAGACCAGGAAAGATGTTCTTTCTGTACAACAAACATACACATATGAGGTACCGGTAGCTTGTATCTGTTGTATATCTGTATATCTAGCTGAACTAATTACTGGCAGAGAGTCAACATGGAGCAAACTAAGACGTGATGCCCCAGAAACCAAGTATAGCCTAGATTTAGAAGATACCACTTGATGGTTAAGAAGGTTTGGTATGTCATGTTTGACATTTATAAACTAACTTTGCTCACCACCATTTTCTTGATCTCTATCTATAGACCACATAGATCACATGGCTGGTTCAGAGATTCCCGCTCGAGCTTTATAAAAAACTTTCAGTTCTAAATGAACTTTCTAAACGGGGATGTCCGAGAATTGTTCTCTCTGTCTAAAGTTCCCCCTTGTGTGTTTCTGCATAATCAAGGTCAGCAGTCATTTTAAGGAAACAGCTGATGATGCGTTGATTACTGAATTAACTCTTCAGGCTGTTCTCATACAACCGTTCGTAGCTATTCCTACAAAAAGTAATGGACTGTAATTCATATATATCCCATGAAATCGATTAATCTACGTATTAATGAACAAGGAAGTATAAAGAACAACAAAACGCCATGTAGGGAGGAGGTCGAGGTGGATGGGTGGGTCAAAGACCAGTGTTCGTACGCTGTGTGAAACCAGAAGTCAATGCTGATTTATTTGTCACGTAACTTCCGTACTTAAGTTGCGGAGTTATTTTAACCCAAACCATGATCTATTCCTAAACCTAACCAAGTTGTTTCCTGTGAAGACGGAAGTTTATTTTGAAAAGACTGGAGCGGAAGTTGACACATGCAAGCCCCCAGGAAGAGCGCCGGTCGTTGATTACAATTTTCGTAGTGGCCAAACGGCGGTAATACAACTTCCGTGTCCGTCACGTGATGCCATTGGGCCCAATTGGGACTTTTTCCCATAGACTTAAATTGGGAAAGAGACGTCTGTTTTTTTTAGGTGAATCAACTTCCCAGTACGAACCGTTATTTAAATCATTAGGTCCTAAAAATTGTAAAACGCACTAATAGTCGAATCCAGATTTATTTCCCTTCCTCCGTTAATGTGAATGAGATCCAGACCGAGGCTAGAGCGAGGGCTGGGAGGCGGAGTTAGCAAGCCATGACAACAACGTGAAGGTTTTGACCCCGTGACCGAGCCACGTGGCCGAGCCATGGGCCCAATGGATGTGGAAGATCGCCAGAAGATCGCCGGATACTTTTCCAGTCGGACGTCGAGCCATTTTGGCATCATGCGCCACTGAGTAACTTTCATAGGAATGAACGGGGCCCCGCCTCCAACGCTGTATCCAGTTCTCTTAATACAACCATGGTCTGGTGTTGCTGGACATTCATAGTAAAACGCACAAAAAAGTCGGAATAACTTTTCAAAAGATATCGTACGAACTGCCATATGAGGATACGTTGAATTATTTGCTAAACCTCACCCCCGAACAGTGACTGTCAAGACATAAGTAACCGTAGACTTGACGGGTCTGTCAAGCTTTGGATTTGTCCACATGCTGAAGTGGCGTGCATGGGGTTTTAGTAAAAGCAATATTTGTGACACCAAAAGTTTGGAGGGTTGTGTCTTTTTTTGAGTCTGTCCAAAAACCAAAAACACGAACAATATACCTGCATCAACTCCAGATCGTAATGTCCTGACCTTTTTGTCTTCGCCTAGAACACAGTATTCTGGCTCCTCGGGTCTCGCTATTGTGTCTGTTCAGTACTCACCACTTTCCAAATTTGCCTGCCAGAGGGGGGCCTACGGCTGGGAGTGTCAGACAACCATCCCTTCCCTCCTCGACCACCACAAAAGATGAGGGAAGGGGTGGGGGGGAGAGGCACGGGACGGGTGGCGTACAGACTGAGCCATTCGCCCGAGGAGACAGAGAGGCGCCTGGGGGAAATGGGGGACTGACTGGTCCAGGGTGGCGGACTAGACTGGGATCTGGCACTAACAGCACTTTGGCCGGCCCGCACTCTTCACAAGTAGCAGCGGACCAAACAAATGACGAGACGGCAAAGGTCTCTCAACTCTTACTGAAGCAAAGCCTCCAGGAATCTGTCCTGTGAAGTCTTTGAGCTCCCTATTCATGCTTTTCAATCTGGCCATCTCTCTCCTGAATGCCTCCTCTCTTTTTCGCTCTTTCCTCCCACTCATCCTCTGGCAACTAGCTATCTGTCTGTCCTGTTGTGAACAGTCTCTACCAGAACATCCTCGTGTTACATCACAGGCCGTCTTCCTTCAATGTCGCAAGTATTTTCTTCCACATACAGCACGACTGACAGGCTCTAACCACGCAGCACAATGTGGTTTGTAGCGTTAGATTGAAAACCTAATTTGTTTAGCAGGACTTGTAGCCCCATTTTACAAGTGATTTATATTTGTAACAGCATGCAAAAGCACTTTCATGTTGTTTTGGTACATTTTAAGTAGCATAAATTATGAGTGTGCCCCTGGCAAGGCATGTTGGGCCCTGCAGGAGAGCCAAGGAATGACAGAGGGGAGAGAGGAGGGGAGAGGGAAACAGACAAATACTAAAGAGTAACTGGAAGTCAGAGACACAGAAGAGGGAAGAAAAGAAAATAACATCTTTGTGCTTTCTGCAGAAAGACTTTGAGGCTTTGGGTCAGTCACAACCCATTTAGGAGCCACCTGTTCTTAACAACTTTAAAAAGACAGTAAAATACAATTCACATGAAAGGAATGTAAAAATGCGTGTGAGGGTGTGTTAGAAACCTATAGGACATATAGCAGGTACACATATTACCATTATAAAAATCACCAGTACATTTTAGATATTAGTGTTCAGAACATGTCACGTATAAAAATATAGAGTGTGAAGTGTAGGAGTAAAATTTAAACAACAAAAAAAATTACAATGAAGCAGGAGTATCAGGGCCACATTGAGGAAAAAAATAAATCGGAGATTTCAAGAATAAAGTCGTAGGTTTACAAGAAAAAAAGTCGTAATATTATGAGAATAAAGTCAGAGGTTTACGATAAAAAAGTCATATTATTATGAGAATAAAGTCATAATATTACGAGAATAAAGTCGTAGCTTTACGAGAAAAAAAAGTCATATTATGAGAACAAAGTCAGAAGTTTAAGAGAAAAAATATTATTATTATATATTATAAAGTTGTAATTTTACGTGTTATTTTAGAGTAAATCTCTGACTTTATTCTCGTAATATTACGACTTTATTTCTTGAAATTGTATGACTTTATTCTCATTAAATTACAACTTTTTCTCTCGTAATAGCATGACTTTATTCTCAAATCTCCCTCAATGTGGCCCTAATACTCCGTCATACCTAATAAACATGTTGATGAAACTAGTTATTTATTCATTATGAATATGGAGTTTAATTTGCTTACCATCATATATCTTATTTCCTGCAGATTTTAATGTTTTTTTTTATCAATGTGCTAATACGGTTGGAAAGCTGCAGTTTCCGTGACGACTATATTTGTGAACACGGCGTTCTCACCTCTGCTGGCTGATAGGGCTCGGTCTGATCTGTCAACTTGGTTAACGGCGCTTCTCTGGGATGTCGTTCCCTCGTGCCGGGACCAAGCAACAGCTTTTGATAAAGGCGCAAAGTGTGTGTTATATACTGCATGCAAATGATTTTGAAGGGGGAGAAAACAGCAAACAAACTTTGAGACATTGTGAAAGTGTGAAAGCTGCAATTAGCATCCGTCACTGATGCTGTTGCAACACCTTCACTGTATAATGTGAGCCTGCCGGTAAGAGGGGAGCAGAGGGGAGCAGCGAGGCGACGTGATGTGAAACATTTGAATGTCTGCTTCCTCTGCTCTTCTAGACAAGAGCCCTTCTCACATGTGCAAGGAGCAGCACAACGCTCTGTTGTGTAATCATTAGTGGAGGCTTCTGTTCAAGTGACTACACACACACACACTCACACACACACAAGAGGAACTAACCTATAAGACTGTTGAAGCTTAGAGAGGCTGAGTAACTGAGTGAATGTCTGAAATACTGAGAGACGTCCACATAAACAAACTGACCTCAGCAGCTCAGACATACTTGTAAATTGTCCGCCTGCTTCCACATACTGTATGCCAGCTGAATCATCACTGTACTTGTTTACATCTGTTAACACACTCTCACACACTGCGGGGGAATCACCCGTCAATCTGGGGGAAAACACGTGGTGACCACAAGATTAGGCATTAAGACTTCTGATTAAAGAAGGAGGTTAAAGGTCAGGTGAGGTATTTAGCAGTTAAAGGTTCATTATATTTTGTGTCATTTTTGTCAATTTGGCGTCATCATTTCTATCAATTACAATCATGGCTGGGCGATATGGCCAAAATCTTCTATCACGATATCGGTCAATTCATATCTCCATAGCGATATATATCACAATATAGCATGTTTTCTGGTAAAGAAGTATATATGAAATAACAACATGGTGAAGCCTATTTTTGTATACTCATTTTGACATATACATATTTTCTCATTTTAAGAACTTGAGTGCAAAATGAACATAAGTTTAAAGTAAATTTATAGAGAAAATAAAAACGTTGTCAGACCCCTCTGCGTCACTTTTTCCGTTGCACTAAACACATATTTAATGAGTCCTCTGCGTCACTTTTTGGTCGCAGTAAATACGTGCTTAACGTTGTGAATTAAATAAAAACGCTTGCTTAGGATTAGGTGTCCACTTAGTCAGGTGTAGGAAAAAACAACGTGGTCGGTATACGTTTTTATAGGGCAAATGTGACTGGATGTTGTGAACACGGGACACGAACGGTCAGCTGATTGTAAAGTGAAAGTGAAACGGAACACAAACAGCGGCCTCCTGGATGAAAGCCCTGTGTTTGTTGGACACATCCACCTCCAATTGCCTCTTTTGCTCTTTGTAATACATCACCACAGCACTTTCCCTGAGCGTTTACTGTTGCCGCGGATGGGTCCACATTGTAGTTAATGGAAAGCCTGATGCGTGTCGAGTGGAGTGCTATATATGCGTCTCATACCGCTGCGTCAGGAAGGCCAAACAGATATCTGTTGACACTTCACACCAACTAAACTCTGAGTTTGAGCTGCTCCCGTCTGGCCGTCGATTCAGGGACCCGAGGGCGAGCCGAAACATAGCCTATATAAGAGGTAATTTATTCCCCACGCCGTACAGGTACTGAATGCAAAATGACTGCACTATGGAAGACCTAAAGTATTTGAAATGTGTAACTTATCCCCACCTGCTGCTGCTGTTTCCTGCCCATTTGCACAACTGTACGTCTGTTGTTGTATGTTTTGTGACAGTGCCAGTGTCAAAGTAAAGTAAGTAAAGTGAAAAGAGTACCTAGTGTGCGGTGGTATCGAACGCCAACGGCCGCGACAAAGCGTCAGTATTTGACGCCCTGTGAATGAGAACAGGCCTACAAGAGTGACATAGCGTGCAAACATGTTGGTTAATTGTCATTACTCACTGTAGCAAGACCTTCTGCACCTGCTTCAGTGCCTGTGTGTATACAAGAGAGAGAGAGTGTTTTATCTCTGCCCTCTGCTGCAATGTCAGACCCTTTCTCTTCCTCTTCCTCTTCCTCACCCTCAGGGCCCAGCAGCAGGCATCAGAGCTCCAGGGACAGCAGCTCACACACAGCCCCTCGTGGCCCGACAAGGACCTTTTACCACTCTGCATCTCATCCGCTTCATTATTTCCCCTCTCCGTCCGTCTCTCCCTCTCTTTTCTCTACAACGCTTCCCTTCAAATTAATTACCCCCCCTTCCAATAACATACATCTCACATGATGACAGCAGCAGCAGCAGCAGCAGCCAGGGTAACACCAGGCAATCCTCCCATAACTCTCATTATTCCAGCTTCTCATGTCCACTCAGTAGGGAGGGTTTTGCACATCCCTTTCCTTGTTGTTTGAATTAGGTGAATAGTAATAATTAACTGAGTCTCATTTCCATATTCAGAGTCGGCCCTTTCATTCAGGGGGCCACGGTTAGCGAGTGTCACTCAGGATAGAAGAGGGGTTCTGCCTGCAGGGGATATTAAATTAAAAGAGAGCCCATTGTTTCTTGTAATCTGCCCCGAAACTGTTTGGATAACCTCTCTGGTCTGGAGCTCGTGTGTATAATTGGATGACTCATTAGCCGACCAAAGAAACAGTTTTGAATAATAAATTAACATTCCTGTTCTGCCTCTTAGATCGGCTTTGAAATCAAAGGCTGTTGAATATATTGTCTGCGTTTTTCCTTTAGGGGCTGTAATTGCCCTACATGTACAGTACACAGACAAATAGTGCTTATAATTGTCTTTAAATAGTCAATTCTTATTGCTGTTATAGTGTGTGTGTAGATGAGAGAGAGAGAGAGAGAGAGAGAGAGAGAGAGAGAGAGAGAACCACTGCTTGCTTGCCCACAGCAACATCAAACCAGATACAGTAAGCTACCGGAAATACATTTCCCTTCAAAATAAAAGCTACAAGATATTATACATAGGTCTAATACCGATGTTAGTAATAATACCAATCTATAAATACAATAATCAAATAACGAAGATGATGACAATTTGTTAACATGATATTATTCCTGGCCCCAATATTCTTATCAACATGGGAGTGGACAAATATGTGACAGAGTCATGTTTGATTTGTTATGTACTATAGGGCTGACCGAAGCTTCCACCGTTGCCATGGTATTCGATCTTAAAGGTCCAATATTATGCTAATTTTCAGGTTTTTACCTGTATTTTGTGTTTCTACTAGAACACATTTACATACTTTAATGTTTAAAAAAACCTTTATTTTCCACATGCTGTCTGCTTGAATATACCTGTATTTACTCTCTGTCTCAAACGCTCCATTTTAGTACATTTCAACGGAATTGCAAACGGAATTGCGTTGCTAGGCAACAGCTTGGGTCCATGTTTACTTCCTGTCAGCTGATGTCATTCACACATCCACTGCAATGGGAAATAAACTGGGACACATTTAGAATGTTTATGTTTAAAACTTTGAAATGGTCTAAATATTGTAGATTTGTGACATCACATATGGACAGAAAAATCCTGACGGCTTGTTTCAAAAGCTCAGTTTCTGAATACGGGCTGTGTGTATTTCTCTGTGGATTAAGCATTTCGATACTTTCACAGTATTTATGTAGAACCTAAACCTGCTATATTATATAAAAGCCATGAAAATGTCACTTTTTTACAATATGGGACCTTTAAAATCAGTATTAGAATGCTTCTTTTTTTTGTTCATATTTAAGTATATAATAATAATTATATATTATGCACAGAAAGATGTTGGTGCCCCCAAGTGAGTCAATCACGCCCTCTTGGCATGTTTCCACCACCCTTTTTTGTCATTGGTTTTATTTTGAAAAATCCAAAGCGGAAGCCTCATTATACTGCCTACACTTGTACTTGCCCGGTGTGTGTGTGAGTAGTTCCCTAGTCTCCTCTTCTCTCCTCTCCTCTCCTCTGTCTTATCACTCTGCTCCGGGGACGTGTGGATGAGCTGTGCGGTCCTCCGTGTCTCCGTGGCGCAGGAAGGACAGGACAGGACAGGACAGACAGGACAGGACGGACACCTGTCCAGAGAGGAAGGACATTTATTTAACACGCTCCTATCAACAGACATTTCCCACCAAGCAGCCTCTGGAGTCCGGCTCTCTACTTCTCTCTCTTCTGATGCCAGCTGAACAGGCTGTTTTTATTAAGCGCTCATTAATCTGGAATAATCTGGAGTTGTATTGATTTGACATCGGATACAAATCGGGATCAACGATGGGGATTAAAGTGTAGTGCTGGTAAGTAGCCTATTAGAACAACACTGCTGTCATTATTCAGATCGCTCTCACGCCCACAGCCCAGTGTGTGTGTGTATTATGTACGTGTGCGTATGTGTGTGTGTGTTATAAGGTGTTGGAACGATTTTACGCACAGACGTTCCATCCATAGAACGTTCTATTTACTGATTCCGTGACGTCACAGTTGGAACTTTACTAGCAACAGTGATGACATCATGTTTCTTTATCGCGTTTAGAAACATTGTAGCTGATGATGCTCGCATCACTTTACTACGATGGAGGCATCACAGTATCACGGTGTCTGTGATGGCGTGAGTCAGCGGTGTGTGTGTGTGTGTGTAAAGGGCGTGTGAGGGGATCCAGCTCACTCTAGGAGTCACTGCGTCTTCTTCTGCCTCTTTGACACATTCACAGGAGACAGTGTTGGATATGTGGACAGGTGACATTGTATTATTCGGTATAGATGGAAAACAAAGAGGCAGTGATAAGCCTGACTGTGTTGTTGTGGGCTGGTTGGTGTGAAGGCTTATCTTTCTTAGCTTTGTGTAATCATTAACGTGGGAGTGGAGCCTCTGTGTAAACTCACTTCTGATTTCTTTATCAATTCATGTGTAAATTTCAGTGTAGTTATTTTTCCTGACAGGATGAACAGGTGTTGATACTCTATTTTCCTCGGAATGAAAAAAAAAAAATCTGCATCATCCACCAAAAGCACCCAAGAGGTGCTATAAGCAGCCCTTTTTTCACCCACAGGCAATGCAGCAGCAGCAGCAGCAGCTTGCACAGCTTACCAACACAAACCAAAAAGGATTTGTTATCTGTCTGTTGCAGCTTACTGCAAGGTGCATGAAAGTAAGAGACCGGGCTCTTGTCAGAAACCAGTTAGGTGGGGGGAGGAATCCTAGCTGTTGATATTACCAGTTACCAGTTGAGGCACTTCTTTGCTCCCACACCCTCAGCAGCACCGGTCTCCTCTCCACCTCCCTCAGACCTCACAGGAGTGAAGCGCTGGAGTGGTAAAGCGTCACGTTTCCACACCGTGCTCTTTCAGAGCTCCGAGAGGCAGGTCTGTCTTAACACATGCATGGCTGCGTCCTAAGTTATTTCCCCCCTGTTTAGGATGCAACCCTGGGAACTGTGTGTTTGCTCACCTTGTGCACCTTTACTGGCACCATGTGCTATCTTTGTATTCCCAGAGGGGTGAAAAACAAACATGTTTTGTTCTGTGGTGCTTGCTGAGTGAGTGTTTTCTTTTGTGAAATGACACAAATGCTGTAAATCAATCCTTTGATTCTCTCCTTGCAGTCTTGCTTGAAATAATCTGAATCTTATTTCGATCCTGTTGCACGGTGGTGCAGAGGGTCGCGGGTTCAAACCCGGCTTGGGGCTCTTCTGTGTGGAGTTTGCATGTTCTCCCCGTGTTAACGTGGGTTTTCTCCGGGTTCTCCGGCTTCCTCCCACAGTCCAAAGACATGCAGGTTAACTGTTGACTCTAAATTGTCCCGTAGGTGTGAATGGTTGTTTGTCTCTGTGTGTCAGCCGTGTGATAGTCTGGCGACCTGTCCAGGGTGTACCCCGCCTTCGCCCAATGCAACCCAGAATAGGATAAGCGGTTACAGATAAAGGATTTGGATCCTGTACCATCATCAGCACCCTTCGACTTTGTCCTCCAGCGATGGAGACCCAGTGCAGCTCGTTCTCCCACCTCTCCTCCAGTCGAGCTTGTTCCCATAAAGCCTTTTGCTGCGTGCGACAGATTGTGAATTGAAATGACAGCTCGCTCTAACAGTACAGTAGATCCGGCGGGTTGTACAGGCATGAGTCACCCCCAAGTTAAAGGGGCCTGTCACAAGTCGCCGGTAACAAGTGTGGTACAGGTACAGACTACAGCACATGTTCCCTTCCAATTCAGGACAAGTCTGCAGAGAATAACAGGTGTGCTGTTAATGAGGGCATCGTTCAGTTTGGTGAGATTTGAGAGAGGCGAGTTTCTCAGAGAGTGAGGCCGGTTATTGTGAGTGTGTACAGAGAGGGAGGGAGAGAGAGAGAGAGGGCAGGGTCTGTCTGGAGCAGGTCGACAGGGAGGTAAACACAGTAGCTGTTAGTCTGCTGGCAATGACAGCTTTATCACCACCACAAGGTTTATGGCTGTGTGAGTGTGTATGGGGGGTTGGGGGGTTGGGGTGTGTGTATCGTACATCAGACACTCTTCTACGCTACAGACATGACAGCATTCCACTACTGCCTTGTGGCAGAGCAGTCCAAACCACTTCAACATCCTCCTGACAGTTCTGTTACTAGTGCACGATGAATTCCAGTTTTATTGTGTGATTGTTAAACACACGAGGAAACTTCTTTTAAAAATATATTTTTGTATTAAATGATCCCTCACTGTGTGTCCATGCTGGGATAGGCTTGAAGCCCATCCCCCCCCAGTGGATGTGTGAATGATCAGTCAGTCTTTTGTTTTCTTCTTCTTCTTCTTCTTCTTCTTTTACTGAAGAAAAGACATTTTTAAAATTTTGAGAAATGGAGAATGCATAACAATAAAAGGAAGCAAATTATAAATAGTAGAAAAATAGATAACTGCAGAAACTCTTCTTTTTGGTACATTTTCATTTCTATTCATCTCAATTTTTTGGTTCCTGAAAGTTACCACTCTTTCTCCAGTGCCACTGGATAGTCAAGTATATTTTTTTCTACCTTACATAAACGGCTCCTCAGCCCGGCAGAAAGAGCTGGGTCGGTTGAAAACGGAGCAGAACATTGTGACGGCCTGTGTGTGTACCTGACAGGCCTTCGGATGTCCTTTGGCTACACGGCAGCTTTGCCACTGACACGGGGATGATGAGAGTGATCTCGCTGACAGGCCGAGGCAGACGGGGTTCACATGTGGAATCACTCTGTCACAGGCGGCGAAGGAGAGAGAGATAGAGAGAGAGAGAGAAGGGAGGAACAAGGGATTTTGATGGAATAAAAGAGAGAAGAGGGGAGGGTGTGAAAGTGGGGGGCTCAACAGGCATCTAATTACCTCCCAATAGGAGCCCCGACTCCATGGAAACGCTGTGTGAGCTGGTCTTAGCTGCCTCCACATGGCCTGCATGCTGTCATATGGGCAGCTATCGACAGGCTGTCTTTTATGGATCGGCTGGGTCAAAAAAAAGCAATGGAATATGATTAGATCCCCGGTGTGTTCAGTAAACCACCGGAGTAAGCATATGGATTACTCCATCAGATAAAGGCTCCGAGTAATTACATTCACATCATGAACAGTATATTTTAGCAGAATTTCCGTTGACATATCAGGCCGGAGAGCTTCTGCACACCTGAGGATCAGGTACGTAGTCGCCATTTTACCGACCTCCAAGTTCCTAAAGGCCACTTAGTCTGCAAGGTATCTACCTCCACTTAGTCTGCAAGGTATCTACCTCCACTTAGTCTGCAAGGTATCTACCTCCACTTAGTCTGCAAGGTATCTACCTCCACTTAGTCTGCAAGGTATCTACCTCCACTTAGTCTGCAAGGTATCTACCTCCACTTAGTCTGCAAGGTATCTACCTCCACTTAGTCTGCAAGGTATCTACCTCCACTTAGTCTGCAAGGTACCTCAGGTCTGACTCGTGTTCCGATTTATTTCAATCCTTTTTTGTGAAGACCCGATGTACTCACGGGAGGCAGGAAAAAACTTGAACGAGGGTTTATTTGTGAAGCAATAACAACGTTGCGGCCGGTTCACTACCGACTTGATGTTTTATACGTTAAACGTTAACATATCACACTTTTCACTGTACGCGATAATACGCTATGACACAGCGTATAACACTTGTTGCGATCCACACCCACGCAGACTTCACAGCATCTTCCAAAAACCTCCCTTTACCATGCACACTGAAAACCTGCCTTACAGCTCTAAATCCTGTCGTATATAAAGGGTTAAAAAATAAAATATATATATTAAAAACAAAGCATTCGAATACCGATTTCAAGGTTGAATACCATTGACGGTCAAAGCTTCGAAGCATTCGGGTTAACTCTATTATATACGTTAATGACATGGTTCCACTTTAAAAAATAGGGGGGGGAATTTTAGCATTCAATTAGGACTGCAACAAACGATTATTTTCATTTTCAATTAATTTGTCGATTAGTTGTTTGGTCTATAAAATGGTGAAAAATGTCGATTAGTGTTTCCGAAAGCCCAAGATGACGTCCTCAAAATGTCTCGTTTTGTCCACAACTCAAAAATATTCAGTTTACTGTCATAGAGGAGTAAAGAGACCAGAAAATATTCACATTTAAGAAGCTGGAATCAGAATTATTACTTTTTTTTTCTGAAAAAATGACTCAGACCAATTAAACGATTATCAAAATAGTTTCCGATTCAGCTCTACATTCAATGTACAAAAATATGTTGGTAAAGTCCCTTTCTTGATAGGAATAGCACCATCATGCCCGCTGAGCAGTCCCCTGATAATCTGCTAACTCTGTGCTGCTGCTGTGGCGGCACACTGTTGCTGTAACTGAACCACTCGTCATCACAAACAGAAGACTGCGCAGGAAATGTGTGAATGCATCATGAAAGCATTTCATAGTATGTGAATGAACCATGTGTTACTTCAGAAAGCATTAAAATGAGATATACAGATTGAATTCTGGCCTCTGTCTGTCTCTAATCATATGAAAATACACGAGGCCTGAGTTATGAACGGACCACGCAATCTCCCAATGCTAATTAGCACGCCTTGACATCATACATCAGCAGTGACACACCGTCCGCGTGGCCTCTGCCCGCGCAGGTTGTAATGAGCAGATAGATGTACTTCAACAGGAGAAGAGACAGCCGTGATGAAATTAGTAACGTCTGCTTTATTAGATTTGCATCTGTTGCCGTCTCGCTCGTTAGTCTGCGGCGGTTCTTGTGCAGGTTTGATTGAGAGTAATGCAACGCTGAGTGGGTGTTTCGGATGATGCCTAATTTTTAAAAAAGGACCATTGAGGTAGCTGCATTGTTTCATTCATCCTTTCTTTCTGGATGCTCTCAGTCACTCCACTCTGTTTCCCCCATATTCTCCCATTCACTCGGTGAGCTGGGAACTCCTCATAAGCGGCACTTGAGGCCAAATTATGCCTGTTTAGGAGACAAAATCACTCGTGTCTGATTTGCATCAAGGGTGGTAGTAAATTGGAGTATTATGAATAATACATGACTGTCTTTTTAAAGCATTATGACCGTTGTGAATGACAGATTTAGGGCGCTCGAGGCTCAGACACGTGCTACGTGCCCACTAAGAGCCAATCTGTGCTCAGCTTTAATTATCTGTAAGTAACATGATAGATTGCCCGGACCCATCACATGTCACAGACCTTCAATTAATTTTTTAGTGCACCATTTCCATCCACTCCGAACAGGGGGAAATAGATTCAGGAGTGTGTTTTTCACACATGTAAAGTGGTTTTGAAAGAGAAGTCAGTGGTGCTCAACCTTTTTAGAGTCGGTCCTCTAAAGCACAGATCTTCTCTCAGGCTGATGGTTTCGTGTAATGCTGATCTCGCTTGCATCTAAATGTAAATATTAGCCAGGTAATAGCTTGACTTTAGGGATTAAAAGTGTGCATGTAACTTGCATCTTGCTTTGTCTCGCTCTGTTTTTTTGTTCAAAATGTGAGAACACAGACTGCAGCCACACCTCTCGGAGGACAGTCGGACAGATGGTTGTTATTCACAGTGAAGGAATGACTTCACTTGGACTTAGATATGCTCTCTCGGCCCTTTTGCAATGCACACACACACACACACATACATGCGGCGCACAATTGTGTCCAAACTCGCTCAGGAATGAGGACGGCTGCACATGTGCACACAGGGCGTGTTCGCGGAGGAGGATTCCCAGTGAGCTTTAACATTGGGGTTGATGGAGCTGGCGGGTGTTGTGTGTGGAACAGGTGCCAGGACGTCAGCGTGACCCCCGCGCTCAGACGCTGCAGGGGCATTCCAATAAAAGGGATTTGGGAAGTGTGTCCCCCGTTGAGCCCCGCTGAGTGTGATTCCCGACCTCTGTCGGGCTCGAATGGGCGGGGGAGCTGGAATGCCTCGACGGTAACTCAACCCTCTGTTTGGCTGCTGTGTGGGTGCAAGTGTGCATGCATGTGTTTTTTTTTTTGCAAGGCACAATGAACTCATTTGTTTTGCAGCTCCACTCCCTTCCCTGAACACCATTTACCAACGGTAGTGCGCTGGTTTGATTTTGTTGCAACGTGTGCGCGGTGACATATGTGTGGTATTTTGCGCTCTCTCTGTCGTCGCCCGGTGCAGCTCGGCGGCCAGATTGGCTCGGACCCCGCACCTCGGCATTCGCACCGGACGCCAATTCACTTTTGGGCTCCTGTTGAGACTGGGGATGATGGCAAGGGCAGAGGGCCAAAAAGCCTCCCATGCCAGCAGCTCCCACTGGGAGAGCAGGCTGCTGCAGGGCCATCTGTACAGGCGTCCTGACTGGGCTCATTGGAAAAGTAGGGCGTGGAGCGGGAGATGAAGGAGGAGGTGGAGGAATACGGAGAGGACATGTGGAAGGGAAAGGCTGGCTAACAAAGAGGTGTTTACTCTCTTTCAAGCCCACTGCCATCATGAGAATACTCCCCTTTATTTCTCTAGTCGCATCATTTCAGCTTTCAAAGAAACACTGTGGAAAATTTAGGCCAGAGCTGCAATACTCTAAAGACACACGAAACAGTGTCAGGACCAAAAATACACAAGGATCTGCTCCTTTTTTTTTTTTTTTTTTAGAGCGCACTCCTGAAATAGATGAAGTGTTCAAACTGTAATGTGTTAAAGAAGCGAACATGTGGATCCTAAATTAGAAAAGGAAGTGTTAGAGTATGTAAATGAGTCGGTGAGGAGGGAGTCGAGGAGTCATATGATGGAGTCTGCAAAGGAAAAGAGGAGTTTAGTGAATCTAGCAGGAGGCAAATTTAACATTCATAGAGCCTAGACTGTCTGCACACTACCCTGGGGGAGATATCACCCTCCTCCCTCCACAGCCCACCTTTCTCTCCTATCTTTTACCATCTCATTCCTATACTCATCCCCGAGCAAGGTAGCAGCTTTTACCTCGGTGTTTTTACCTCCCTTTGACTGTGATCTCTGAAGCAACTAAAGAAACAAAACAAAACATTGCTGCAGTACCCCACGCCGGATATTTGCTGTGCTTACTTCTGATGATGTGCTGCTCCTCTAAAAATAGCATCGCATCACGTCTTGGTTTCACTCTTGGCTTTGTGGTGTTTCTCAGTATCGATACGCCATATCCTTTCTGTTAAAACAAATGTATTCAGACAATTAGATAGAAGCAGTCTTAACTCAGGAACGTAACTACAACATACTACAAAATATTTTATATTTTGATATTTCCTGGAAACCAATAGGACAGTGGGTTACAAACTTTAAATATTTAACTTAAATATTCGATCTTTCCATCCAGCAGTGCTCCTGATTCATCTTAAATTAACCCCCTTTATGTATGTGGTCTGCTGGTGCAGGAATAGATTTTATTGGCCGTTGTGTATCAGCTGTTTCCGCTAAAGGACATGAAAACAATTTTGGAAACATGCCTGTCTGGGACGTACTATCGTCAGGCTGGTGCACGCCAAGGGTAGAGTACGAGCAAGGAGGCAGGGAGGCGTCTGATTGGTTCTTTCCAAGCGGACCGCGAGGCAGTGATTGGTAGACGTTTTTACAGGATTACAGCAGCTACAGGTGACGGCTCTTTTCCGGTCCTTTTTCAGAGCTCATCAGTAACGGATCGCTGTCGGGGTGAAAAGACCATTTCAACCAATATAACAGATAGTGTAGACTGGAGGATATCGTCAAACCTGCCTTTAATTTTGCTGTATCAGCGGCGTCATCAATAGATAGTTGGACGACGGACGCTACGATCTGAAAGTGAATGCATCTGCTCCGTACGGAGTCTCAGCTCAGAGTAGCAGGTGTCATATTAAACACACACGGGACGAGAGATGGCAGAAGATTTGGTGTCTATTTGGCAATATTTCAGATTTAAACTCAGTGCTATCAGGGAACCATAATGTTGTTGATGAGGTAATCGGCACGAGGAGGACGGAGTGGTCACAGCCGGTGTGTGTGGCGCCAGGTAGACCCCTGTGGCCCTGCAGCAAAAGCTCTACCAGAGAGGCCAGACACACCGCCACCCGACAGGAAAAAATCAAAGTAAGCGCACTACACATACTGACCGTCATATTTTCTTGTAAAACGTCCGGTGTAAGTAAGTTTATTAACCGGTGAGAAAATGTCCTCACCGTCACGTCCCTAATGAAACCGTCCCAAGCAGCAGCAGAAGAGTGAAATTACAACAACGACCCCAAAGTGACTTTGGATCCAGCTTCCCCCACCAGGAGCCCTTAACTCTTCACCTTTGACCCCTGACTCCTTCATGATAGAGGTCAGACGGCGGGTTTGATTTTTCCTGAATGAGCCTCTTCAGTCTTTACGGAGAGCCGTCTCTCTAACGCTGATTGTATTTATTCATTAACTTCTTAGTGGCAGATCAGATTAGTCAGCAGCTGTGTCACCAGTCTGCTCTACGATCAAACAAACACACAGGTATGTGTGAGTAATACTACTTATGTGGTGAAACAGGTTATACAGAGGTGCGACAGAAGTGGCCACAAGAAAAACAGAGATTAACAAAGTTGTGAAGCTGTTTGACAGCTACAAGCTGCTGGGTCGGGTCAGGAATGCCTTTGTTTCATCAACACACACACACACACACACACACACAGCGAGACAGTCGAGGGTGCTGATAAAGACTGTGTGTCTCCAGACACTGCCGTTCTGTTAATCGTGATAGAACAAAGCAGGCGGATCCCCCTGATGTCAACGATAACGGCCTGACAGAATCACAAGAACCCCGAACAATGACACTCCCCCAGCTGTCTAGACGGAGCGCAGGGCTGCCGTTGGCTCGCTGGCTGCTGGAGATCTCCGGAGGGGATTAGAGCACACGCCGCTACGCTCACCTGTTCTTCACTGCTTGTTTCTCAATGTGTTATTTCGTGCGGTGTTGATGCAATGTGACAGGCACAGAGGGATGCTGGGTGTATCATGAGGTACGGAAACAAGTTATACATAGAGAGCAGCTGTGGATGACTTCTTGGTCACATTGTAGGGAAACAAAGTGGCGTAAGCAGCAGCAGCTTTCACATGGTTGTGAAAGAATATAAGAAGTTTTCTTGGTCAGTCACAAGACTCGTTGGGTCGGTTTGTCTTTCATGGGAGTAAATGATGTCTGAAGTCATCTCAGGGAAGTGCACGTCAACACCACAGCTCAGCACAGAGATTTCTCCAAAAACCCCAGATGGCCTGGAGGCAACAGGATCTCGCAGATTGAACATGATAAACTCACACTCAGGTGTTCGGCTGCTACAACCTTACTTGGTCTGGTGTGACCCGCAGCTTATGTGAGCTAATGTTAGCAAGCCTGGGCAATGAGTACTGGGGTACCCGGGTATTAGAGCTGCAATGATTCATCTATTAGTTGTCAACTACAGTATTAAATGAAGCGCCAATTATTTTGATAATCGATTAATCAGTTTGAATAATCTTTTAATTAAAAAAAAAAGTCAAAATCCTCTGATTCCAGCTTCTTAAATGTGAATATGTTCTGGTTTCTTTCCTCCTCTATGACAGTAAACTGAATATCTTTGAGTTGTGGACAAAACCAGACATGTGAGGACGTCGTCGACCATTTTCTGACATTTTATAGACCAAACAACAAATCGATCAATCGAGAAAATAATCACCAGATTAATCGACAATGAAAATAATCGTTAGTTGCTACTGAATATTGCTACTGTATGTACCTGACATCACTGAGTCAGCTTGTTAACTGTATGACTCTCCTCTACTTGTACTACTGTTACACTAGATGCTACACTTGATGATGATCTCTTTCAAAGAGTACACCACCCATCAAGCATTGCCCTGCTGTAACATGGGACGGACTCATGATGTGTCAGTAAAAACGAGAAAAAGAGATATCGTCTTTTTTTTATTCCACACATTCTTCTCCCCGTTGTCAAAACCTGGGGGGCCTACATTACCCACAGTGCAACTTGACCGCTAACAGTTCAACCGGAGACCGATCGGTTGACCTGTAAACAGAGTTTGATGTGTAACGTCGGCGGAGTTCCTCTTTAAAGCAACTGACTCAAAAGAAGAGAAACTCAATGTGCCATTTTCCTGTAATTGTCACTTTTGACCAAAGTGGTCGCTGTTCAACAAAAGTCTCGCTTTAAACTTGAGATGAGCACTCGCAGATGCGTCCATGCAGTTTCCTTCCTCTTTGTGAAACCATAAAACACTCTGCTTTTCTAAACTCTAAAACCAGTTTTCGTGGCACAGTGTGAACAAGGTTGTACACAGAAAGTGATGACTGATCCATCATAACATGTGCACATCTGTTGCCTGATTGACCTCCGCTCACGTGCTACAGACTGTGAGGAAATCAACTGACAGAGACGCGTGAATCAGAGCCGTAGAAATGCTGGAGGGAGAGCTGAGGAGAGTTTGTGAAGATTATCACAAACGATAGAGGAAATCATTGACAGTGTGAGCACGTAGAATATAAAACTCCCAGTCACTCCCATACATATATGAATACAAACACAACCAGCAGAGGGATGTGTGTGTGTTGGTATGCATGAGATGACTCACAGATACACTCCTGGATTTAGTCACACACACACACTCCCAGACTCCTGAGACTTTGTCCTCCTGTCAGTCCTGTCACAGAGGAAGTCCCTTCCAGTCCCCGTAATGCTCTCCCTCCCTGCATCCGTGTTGTTACAGAGGCTTGTTGGATTTGTCCATTTCTCTGTTTATCAGGCTGTGTTTCTACTCCGTGGCTGCATGTTGTAATCCAATCTAGAGGAGGTCGCTGCAAGGACACCCCCGGCTTTCCCCTTCTGGAACCTAATCTGGACACTGACAATCACGTTTATAGGAGGGAAACGGCTGCATTAAGGGCATTGTAGACCAGCTTTTTAGATTATAGTAGTAATATTCTTCAACTGAGGTCCCGTGGTAATGTCTCACCCTGCACAATAGACTATTTAAAAGCTTCGGGGATGGAAGTTATTTGTATCTATTAAGTGTGTTGCATAGCTTCACTATTTAGATTGACACAGCTCCATCACATGTCCTGAGTGTTATCTGCTCCGTTAAACACGTCCTTTTTTCCTCTCTCGCAGGCCGTTATTATAGCTCCGAGGAGCAGACAAGAAGATGTCAGCCCTCTTTTAACCACAACATATATTATAAGAGATATGGCCATGGGTGTAAGTCGGAAGGAAGGCTGTAAAAAAAGCCTCCCCATCCCCCCAGCCTTTAGTGTGCCTGCATGTCTGTGTGCAGTCGTGTCTAGGTGTATGTGTACAAGTGCATGAATAAGTGTAGGGGGAGAACAAAGGAGAGCTGAACCCTTCACACAGGAAACTTGAGACATGAACTGCGCTTTCTACACACCAGTCAGCGCGCGCTTGACCTTTCACCCCAGGGACCCGTGACACCGGTTTATCGAAGTGGCTGATAGGCGACGGGGGGTGGGGGAGGGGTGAAGGGAAGCTGAAGGTCACCAGAGGATGAGACGACTGCAGCAAACCTGGACCATTCCTAGGTTTCCTCCAGTGAATTAGGACGATGGCTGATGAGGGAAAGCATGCAGATTTTCTTTTAACTGTTACTGCTCTGAAATTGTATTATTTGTGTGCGTATAGACTATAGAGTGCTGCAGGAATGAGTCCTAAAGCATGGTAATGAGTTAGCATTTTAGCACTTCTGGTTCCCACGTCTAATAGCCAATGGGTTTTTTTTATGTTTTTTTAGATGCCTGAGATAAGGTCTGTGGTTAACACGAGCTTAAAGTGGAAGTAGGCCGTGTATATTTGGCATGATTGTACAAAAATTCCATAATAACCTTTCAGCATATTGTAATTCAAGTGTTCTGAGAGATAACTAGACTTCTGCTCCTCCTCACGGCTCTGTTTTCAGGCTTTAGAACATCTAGCCCGTGACGGGAGACTTTGACCAATCACAGGTCATTTCAGAGAGAGAGAGCGTTCCTATTGGCTGTGCTCCGGTCATGTGACCGGTGTTTGACGTTCCTTCAAAATATCTCAACATGGCTGCCAGGTCACAAACTTTCTCATTTTCCAGCTAAACCGTGCTACAAGATGATTCTGAGAACATCTGAGGAGAGAAATAGACATTAACGTAACAGAATATTGATTCATATTTGATCAGCGCTGCCTAGTTTGACCGTTTGGTCGGAGTTCAGAGTGATTGACAGCCGGCTCTCATAGACAGCAGATGGACAGCAGACCTCAGATCAGCTCTTACTGCTTGTTTTCCTCCGGTCTGTGAAATCTTGCAGATGCCGTTAGGAGCACCGGAGGACACAGAGGGACATGATTTTTTTCAGGTTACCTGTTTCATGTTCTACTGTCACCATATAGCGACCGTTTTATAAAAATAATCTTTTTAATCATATTTGCTCCAATCCTAAAAAAGACGGTTGCTAACAAGTGGCTAAATGAGACTACTACACGTCATCTCGCCGACTCGACCACCTTTGCAGCCTCGTTGTGTGTATACTCTCACCAATGCGACCGTGGTGTAGTTCGTTTATAGCCTAACATTAACGTTTTACTTCTGCCGATTGCATTCACACTTCAAAAATCATAAAAGTGGTGTTCATTTGTGGAGATTATCTTATGGAACAAAACTTGTAAATATCATAAACGTGTGTTTGCCGCAGAGCTTATTTTCTGCAATAATCCAAAACCCAATGGAAAAATTACTTTTTGTCGAGGGAACCAGGGAGATGCTGACTTCCTGGTTGGTCTACAAAGATACGTCCTCCCTAGAGCGATCTATTAGGGTGTATATTTGTATGTCCTGATTCTGCCCCAGGCCGAGCTGCTGTCTGAGCTACAAAAAGCAGGAAGAATTAGGCGTGTTTACGTCTGAGTATAACTTCCTGCGTGTTGCTCAAGGTCTCACTGTGGGTTTGCTGCCCTACCCGTGACTCCTCCGCTTTGTGCCGCTGAACTTGCCTGAGGGCATCCAGAGACCGCAGTCTTCCTCGGCGATGATGAGTGATTCAGGTAGACGTAGTCACCAGGTCTGGTCAGCGGGAGCACAGCAGAGCATATTCTTACTCAAATTAATTTGGACATAAGAAACAAAACAGTGCTGGAAGTACAAAATGAGTTGCTTATTTCCACGTAACCTATATCTTCTATTTCCTCTTGCCATTTTGAAACGTGTTAATGAAGAAGGGGTCTCTATAATTCATCAGCTGCATGTAGATGACTTTAAGGTGATGATGAGTGATGATGATAATTGCAGCCTGAGGACCACGATGCTCTCTGTTTCCGTAGTATCTCTACTCCAGCGTACGGTGCAGTTAAGTGCTTCTCCTCCGCTACAGCTGCAGCAGCGTCGGTCCTTTGAGGGAAAGAACATGTTGAATTTTTAAAACGTGTAACCCAAAGCTTATTCTTAAAGGGATAGACGTACAGGGCACAGATGGAGGCCACGCGATCGCTTTCAAGGGCTGCAGCAACAGTCTCCACGGCGACCGAGTGACCCACATTTTCATTCTGTCCTCTGTGTTGTCGTCGTGGGAGACGGGAGACGGGGGGGCAGCTGGTATTCCGTATCCCCCGACGACGGCAGCGGGTCGTCAGTTGGATGGAATGAGTGTGTAGCTGCAGGATGAGCGTGAACAGGAGATGATACAGCAGGAGAGAGAAGTGTGATTGAGAATTCAGCTCCGCAGATCTGTTGCAGCGAGTGTGTGAAAGATGCATTAAATACATTTCCTCTTACCAAATCGAACTAAAGCCAATAATGTACTTGAGTTTCCATTTCCTCATTCTGTCGACATCCTGCTGACAGGTTGACTTTCTGTCTGTCTGTTTGTGTTTTAGACAGGAATGCCCCAGACTGTGTGCTCAGGCACCATGTTCACCACTCCCAGTGGCTTCAGCCCCCATCTGGCCTGTGCTGAGCCTGAGGAGGAGGAGGAGGCCCCGCAGGAGGGCCCGGGGCCCGGCGCCTGCCTGGCCGACGGGCCCCCGATCACCTCCGCCTCCCTGGACACCCTGATCCATAACCTGGTGCCCACTGCCGATTACTACCCCGAGGTGAGTGGAAATGAACTCCACTGTTCGTTATCAGAAAGCCCGTTTCAGTTTGGCACTGACCGTACTGCCAATTAGATTATTATCCCCACGCCTCTGTTGAAAGTCTTTTAATTACAGAAAGCTGCAGTTTATTGATGTAGTGGCAGTGTCTTAGCTGAATGTCTCCCTCTGTCCTCTGACAGAAAGCCTATGTGTTTACCTTCCTGCTGAGCGCTCGTCTGTTCATCCCTCCTCCGGAGCTGCTGTCCAGGGTGTGTGAGCTGTGCATCAAACAGCAGCAGCTGGACCAGAGCCCACTCGATACGGTCAGCACTGCACCACGCACAGAACACAAACAATACATAACTCCTGTATGAGCATGCACGAGACGGTGAACAGAAGATACAGGCAGGCACATTGCTGATTGCTGACTCTATCATTGTGTTTTTTGTTTTGCTGAGAGTCACAAACGTTGACCACAACTGAACCTCTTTCACTTCTTCAACAACAGGCCAAAGTGCGCAAGTTCGGTCCCAAGATCCTTCAGCTGCTGACGGAGTGGACGGAGACGTTCCCCACTGACTTCAGGGACGAGAAGATGGTCGGACACCTTAAAGACATCATACACAGGATAGCTCCGTGTGACGAGGTACACTATAGATAGATAGGTAGATAGATAGATGGATAGATGGATAGATAGATAGGTAGATAGATAGATAGATGTACAGCACAGCAGCAGGTCATCCAAGCAATGCACAGGAACAGTACATAAAATGCACATGTCAACACTAAAGAAATATATCCATAGAATACAAAATATAAAGAATATTGGAATACAGTATAAATATATACCTGACTACTACAACTAGCATAACAAATCTAAATTATAAACATAGAATAAACCACGATATACATTAACAAGTGTCCAAGTTGCAATGTTTTGTTCTTTTTTCTTTGAACACATGTTTTGACACGACACAACAGGGTCATAAGTGTTCTTTAGGAGTCCGGGAGCTTTGGCATCCCCGAAATGTCCACACATTGTTTCATTAAGTGGGACTGAGTAATGTTTTTTCGTCCAGAGAGTACATAGATGTACAGGGAGGAAAATGAACATGCTTATTTATACTTCTATTAGGAGAGAAGAGAAGAGAAGTATAGAAAAGGAATTGAAAAAGAATAAATAAATAGATAAATAAATAAAAATAAAATAAAAATGAGAGATAAAGTTAGAAAATAGAGATAGATAAAAAAAATACAATAATAATAATAATAATAATAATAATAAATTCAACTTATATAGCGCTTTTCAGAATAGGAAT